>ML675611.1:40128728-40308382 GCA_007922155.1 Mesoclemmys tuberculata
CACAGGGCCATGGCGGGGTTCGCTCTGTGCCTATGGCTGGGGGGGGGTCACAGTCACAGGCCATGGGAGGTTCGCTCTTTGCCTATGGCTCGGGGGGGCTGGGGCACAGGGCCATGGCGGGGTTCACTCTGTGCCTATGGCTGGGGGGGCTGGGGCACAGGCACAGGCCATGGCGGGGTTCGCTCTCTGTACGGTGGGGGGATAGGTCACAGTGACCGGTGACACCAGGCTTGCTCTCTGCGTGTGGCACACGGGGGGATGGGTCACAAGAACAGAGCCAGGTCGGGGTTCTCTCTCTGCACATGGCACACTGGGGGGATGGGTCACAGCCAGAGCCATGTTGGGGTTCACTTTTCACGTGGCATCGTGGGAACACGGATGGGAAGAGTGTTATGGAGACAGGGCCACGCTGGGGCTCACTCTGCGTGTGGCCTAGCATGGAGGGATTGAGAAGAGGGCCATGGTGATAGCGTCATGTGGAGACTTTGTCCCTTTCTTGCTATCGCTCAGGGTGTTAGAGGCAGATTTACTGAGAAGAGGGTGGCAGTTTGGGGCCCTGGCACTTGGAGGGCATTCCATGCAAGAAGGAAAGCACAGAAGTAGGAGCATGAGGAGGATGTGAAAGGGTCGTTGGAGGCCAAGCAATGTGTACATGAATAGTACACACACATCATCACTAGTACACATACATCATCCATGTGATAAGCTGCCTTTTTAATGAAACTTTGACAGCCTTGCTTGCATTCCACTCATCAACTTGTCCTCCTTCGGGTCACTTTTAACTTCACAAGCACACACCCCTTCACTTGAGCAGTGGCATTACCTTTTGAATCAGTTTGCCAGAAAAACATGTTTTCTTTCTTCTTACATGTGGGATTTTCTCCTCTAATTTTCCCTGCTTGAGATCCAGAAGGGGTGAGAATCTGTGAACACAGGAACATAAGAACATCCATACTGGATCAGACCAATGGTCCAGGTAGTCCAGCATCCTGTCCACCAACAGTGGCCCCAACCGCCAGGTACCTGGCAGACAGAGGCTAGGGACATTTCAGAGCATGGTTTTGCATCCCTGCCCATCCTGGCTCATAGCCATTGATGGACCTATCCTCCATGATCTTATTTAGTTCTTTTTTAACCCTGTTATAGTCTTGGCCTTCACAACATCCTCTAGCAAAGAGTTCCACAGGTTGACTGCGTTGCGTGAAGGAATACTTCCTATTGTTCGTTTTAAACCTGCTGCCTGTTCATTTCATTTGGTGACCCCTAGTTCTTGTGTAATGAGGAGTAAATAACACTTATTTACTTTCTTCATACCAGTCATGATTCTGTGGACCTCTATCAGATCCCCCCTTAGTTGTCTCTATTCCAAGCAGAAAAGTCCCAGTCTTATTAATGCCTCCTCATATGGAAGCTGCCCCATACCCCTAATCATTTTAGTTGCCCTTTTCTATACCTTTTCCAATTCCAATATATCTTTTTTGAGATGGGGTGACCAGATCTGCACACAGTATTCAAGATATGGGCATACTATGGATTTATAAAGAGGCAATATATTATCTGTCTTATTATCTATCCCTTTCCTAATGATTCCTAACATTCTGTTAGCTTTTTTGAACGCTGCTGCACACTGAATGGATGTTTTCAGAGAACTAGTCACAATGACTCAAAGATCTCTTCCTTGAGAGGTAACAGCTAATTTAGACCCCATCATTTTTTATATCTATGTGTCTGATAATTTGGTTTTTTACTATAGTTTCAAAAAATTTTCCTGGTACTGTGATAGACTTAAGTTCAACATCATACGAATCCTTGGAGCCAGAAACGGGCATTATCCCAGTGGAAAGGGAAGTTTCCCTGCTTCACAGTGGGGGACACAACACCTGCCTTTAGCCCAGGAAGGTTCTAAGATATCAGCCCTTATGCTATTTTTATTTCTAGAAAGGCTCTTTCAGATAATTTTTAATTTCTTATTAAATGTTAGGCTGTGTTTACACTTAAACCCTGCAGCTGTGCCACTGTAGTGTTTCAGTGATGGAAGGGGTTCTCTTGTCGTTTTAATTAATCTGTCGGTCTGGGAGGTGGTAGTTCGGTCAACGGAAGAAAGCTTCTATTGAGCTAGCACTGTTGACACTGGGGGTTAGGTCAGCTTAACTGTGTTGCTCAGAGGTGTGGATTTTTCACATCCCTGGGTGACGTAGCTGGGCCAGCCTAACTTTTTACTGTACGCCTGGCCTAAATTCTCTCTCTCTTTTTCTCTCTCTCTCTCTTTGCCTCAGCTCTGGACAGCTGGATTCAGTATAAGAAGGATGGCTACAAAGTGGCTTAAGAATTCTGAAATATTTCTGCAGTCCTTTTTCTGGTAACACATGGCTATACAAAGCTCATGGTGGTGTGGTGGATTATATAAAGCCCTATAAGAGCAGGGTTAGTGCTTTGCAGCCTTTATAAAACTCTGTGCTCCCCCCCTCTGTCTGGTCTCACACGGTGATCCAGTGTACTAGTTCTTTGCTTGCCTGTCCTTTGTACACTTCATTCCACTTTTTCTTCTGAGGATATGTCTACACTACCACTTGTGTCGGTATAACTTATGTCGTTCAGGGTGTGAATAAGCCACCCCCTGAGCAACATAAGTTACACGGACCTGAGCGCTGGTGTGGACAGCACTATCTTGGCTGGAGAGCTTTTCCTGCCGGCGTAGCTACTGCTGCTTATCGGTTAGGTTAATTAAGTCAATGGGAGAGCGGTTTCCTGTCGGCGTAGAGCGGCTACACGAGAGAACTTACAGCAGCTCAGCTCTGCCGCTTAAGCTGTTTAGTGTAGCCATAGCCTGAGACTTCTTTTTGCCCCAGAAAAACCCACCCAGGGCCCTGATTCAGCACTGGCTTTTGTGGGTCTGGTGGTGCTGCCTTCTGAGGCATTGAGGTTAGTATCACTGGTGGAGGGCAGTGTGATTTATTTTATTAGAATGTTTAACAAGCTTGAGTTAAAAATCATCCGCACCCCCTTGCAGCACTTCATAATAGTCTGTGGCATTTCTTGCCCCCTTCTCTGATCGTGCAGGTGCTCTGTGGCCAACCCCTGTGTGGTAAGGATGCTAATCTGTCTGTTAGGTCTGACCTCCTTTTCCATTGGGTGTGTTTGTGCGGTGAGGGAGAGTTTGTTTAGGATAGGATGTCTCCAGGTGGCATCTTCCTCACAGCACTGGAAGGTCAGGTTGTCGGAGCAGGCTCCCAGCACTGGGCCACCAGGGTGTAGGAGGTTGGTAGCTACTGTTTGCTGTACTCAGGATGATTGCTGCCACTGAGCTGGTGTTTGTGAAATGCCAACACTAACAGTGGCACACTCTGTTCCAGAGGAATCTGCACAATGCGCCAGCTGGCTGCAGAGGATGCTTTTGGGTGGATGACGTTTGGCTGGGGCCTGGTCACATGCAGCTGTCTCATTGTTCAAGCCGGCAGTGTGGGGAATTGATGGGCTGTTTGTCAAGACAGAGAACAATGCTTTATCTGTAGGGGATGGCATTACTGTAAATAACGTTTGAACATGAAGAAAAATCCCTTTCAGGTTAGCTATCCTTCCGCAAGAGTGTTGGCTGAGCGATCACCTTCCCCACTATGCCTAGCTTGATGGGTAATGGGGCTGGCTGAGTGAGTGATGAATATTCAATACCAATGGAAGGAGTCAGCAGAGCCGCCACTGTCTGAAATGCTACTTCTCCGCACTCTACTGCTAGTGTTAGAGACGGCAAAAAGGGTTCAGGCCTGCGTACTGCACAACCTCTCCTATGGAAAGATAACACTCGGCTTCCCCCAGAGCATAGCAGTGAGAATCCCAGTCAACTTTAAAGGGCAATACTCCAAATATGAGGGATCCTTTAAAGTAGGCCCTTTTCTTTGTTTTCTTCACCAGACTCCAGCCTGCAGACTCAGAACAGTATCATCCTGTATAATTTGAGTTTGATTAATCATAGTTATTTTGTGAATGGTATGCAAGGTGGTTTAACCAAGACGCTGACCAAGTATACCATAGTCTTTCAGTTGCGTGGATTAAGATGGAGCTCTGCATAGGAACTGCATTACCAGAGCAGTGATCCATCTAGTTCAGCATCCTGTCTCTGATGCTGACAAGTACCATATGGTTCCAAGGAAGGTGCAAGAAACCCCATAATAGACAATTATGGAATAACCTGCCCACAGAGGAAGTTTTTTCCTAACCTCCTGCCAGTTATGGCCTATGATCTGAAGCATAAGAGTTTGTCCCTTATTATTTTGTCTGTCTAACGAACCTAATTGTTCTCATTATCCATATAAAGAGCAAAACCTATTTTGAATTCTGCTAAGCTCTTGGCCTCAATGATATCCTTTGGCAGGGAGTTAATTAGGTGTTGTGTTAATAGAGAAAGTATTTCCTTTGATCAGTTGTAAATATGTTGCCTTTCCATTTCATGGACTGTTTTGTGTGCCTTGTCATGTTTTCTTATCTCCTTTTTAATTAGTCCCAAATGTCTCAATGTCTTCATTTGGAAGACTTTCTAGATCTCTAATCATCACCTCCCCCCTTTATTTCTGCTGTATCTTTTGAGATAGGGTGATCATATCTGAATGCTATTCCACATGAGGTCATGTCATTGATTTGTAAAATGGCATTAAAACCTTCACTATCTTTCTATCCCATTTCTCAGTTGGCCTATTTGTTTGCTTTTTTTTAAACACTGCTGCACGCTGAGAAGAGGTTTTAATTAAGCTGTGCGCAGCGATGTCTTTCCTGAGTGGCACCTGCCATTGTGCTGTCAATTAATGTAACTTTGTTAGAACCTTCTCTAGATAGGACTAACTGAAATCATTTTGTGATATCAGCACAAATTAGCAGTTACTCCTTCTATATATGAAGTTTCTGATCTGCAGTCCTGCCTCTGAGCTGTGGTGTGAAGTGCCACTTCTACAGACCTTGGCACCCAAATGTTGCCCAGCTCAGGGCATATTGGCATTTGGCATCTAGTGGAGCATGCGTGCCCCTTCTGCAGTTCTGCTGCTGGAGAGTCAGTCCCGTTTGTCCCTCGTTACCTTTCGCTGTAGGAGCCAGAGTATCTCTGGGCTTTGCCTGAGTGTTGCTTTGGGAATTTACAATTCGAGCATATAAGGAGAAGCTAAGGAGGCAACAAACAGGGATTCAGAGAAACAGTGAAATTAGATCTTAGAAGCCCAATGATTTTGCTGGCCTGGGGAAGGAGAGGAACTGAAATGGAAGCAAAACGCAGCAAACTCTAAAGAGGGCCCAGGAAGAACTTGTTATGTGTGACCATGTGTCATTGAGGGACTGTGCTCTTATCTGTGACTGTGCTTGAGCCACTCTCGCTGTCTGTCTCTTCTACAGATAACTGACTCAGCTGGACACATCCTCTACTCCAAGGAAGATGCCACTAAGGGCAAGTTCGCCTTCACCACTGAAGACTATGACATGTTCGAGGCTTGCTTCGAGAGTAAGCTCCCTGTAGGTGAGTGCAGAAAGGCTCTTCCAGCTGCTCTCAGCACTCCCTTTCTTGTCCGTGGTGGAGTATGTTGGGTGACGGGTAGAGGTGAAGCAATTTCAAAGTCCAGTTTGCAAAGCACTCTTCAGGCTGAGAGGAATGGCATCCTTTGGGATGAGTTTTGTGTTACCGGTGCCGAACAATTGCCACTTACGTTAGGGTTGGGGGTGAAACGAGCCTTGTGACTTGCCTGCAGAGCGTGCTGGTATCCTTCAGGCTGTGGCACAAGAGGAATGGGTTGCTGATAGGGAATTGGGAGAGTGGCTGTAGGAGGAGGTGAGCAGAGCTAATTCTTTTGCTGTTCCCACGCGGTCTCCCCATGTCTCAATTCAGGCAGCACTGTGTTGGCTGACACCCGTTCATCTTCTCTATTGGCCCACTTTTTTCTCTTCCTCTTTGGTGGTGGAGTGTGTTCCCTCTCTTGGGTGCACCCTGTGCTAGGCTGGGAGCCCTGTCCCAGAGGGTGTGCAGCACCTATGATAGTGGCCTCTGCTTGCACAGAGTGTCCGTTCCTTTGAGGGATCATTGACAGAAGGAAGGGGAAGTGAACCGGACGTCAGTCCTGTTGTCGTGCTGGAGGGACAGTTGCCTAATGAGCACTGGGGCTGCCATTTCCTGTGAGTGTGACGCATTTGCATCTCTCTGCTGAGTAGCTTGGATCAAATTCAGCACAAACACCCTGAGACCAGCAGGCATGTGGGTTCCATTCTCCAGTCTGGGAAGGGCTTTGATCTCTGCTGTAGCCTTACTTAGACTTGGGTTGCTCAACTCTTCTCACAGTTACTGCAGTGTTTCCCCTTTTGTGATCCCATTCCTCTCATGCCTTATCCGAAGGATCCCAGAGTGCTCTGCAGGCCGGCTGTAGAGATTGCTTCACTTCTACCCCCTACCTAAACGCAGGCACCTTGGTGTAGGATGGATCAGCTATTCTGCACCATGTTTCGGACTAGCAGAAACCGAGGACTTTCCAGAGGCAGACAATAATCTGGCTTGGGATTTGGTCAGGCTGTAGGTTATAATGCTCCGATTCTTGTGTAATGCTTAAGATCCTGTGCCCATGTTGCATAAGAATCGGGGTTATAACCAACATCCTGACCAAACTGGGGCTTTGTTTTTACTTGTTCAAAGGGTGGCTTCTCCAGGAGCACAGGTCCCATAGCATTGCTCTGGGGCATTGGGGGCTATACTGACTCATCTGGGAGACTGCCCCCTTGTGAGTCACCCACATCATTGACTTTTCCTGGGAAGTCTCCCGACAGACCCCCCCATACCCATTCTTAGCTTCCATAATCACTGTCTGGGGTGGCATGGCTCCAAGCCTTCTTCCTCTAATGGAGCATAGACTCATGCTCCTGCAGCTGCTAGCAAGAGTTCCTAGCATGGTCCCAGCCCCTCACAGCTCTTCTGACAGTCTTAAGTGCCTGCTTCCAGGCTCCCTTCTGTCACTGTGGGTTTCTTTTAGAGATTTCCTTAGTGATGCCTTAGTGGCAGAGTACAGCCAGGTGCAGCCTTTACTCAGAGACTTACCAGTGACTGAGGTGACTCCAAAGTTGGATGCCCAGGAGCTGCTCAATTGAACTTGTCCCTGGAGTCCTCTCTGCGGGGCTTGTTCTCGAGGGTGCCTGGCTCTGCAGAACAATTAGGAATCCCTATTCCCCATGCTCCAGAGCCTGGTGTCTGAGACCTTCCAAACAGTGCACGTTGCAAGTTGGGCAACCACCTAAATCTCCCCGTGCATAGAGCTGGGTACAAAGGGAGTGTTAAAGCTAGTTGGCTGCACTGTGGGACTGGGTGACTGGGGTAGGGAGCCCGATCCAGGGCTGTGGGATCTTGTCTCTTGGAGAGGAAGGTCCTGCCTCCTTTAGAATGTCAGCTCTGGGGAAATTGATTGAATTTTGCTGAGCTAATTCAGCTGGTTGATTCTCCCTGAACCCCTGTTAAGGGGTTTCCTACTGGACCTCTTTGACATCTGAGCAGAGCAGCCCCAGTTGGGGCTGCAGCCAGGGAGGAGCCCGTTACTAGCAAAGCTGTAGCTTCACTGGGCAGGCAAGCTGGGCAGCAGGAACTGTTGCTGGAGGAAACACACACAGCCGTTGGGCCAGGTGGGTTCTGAGCAACTAGGATTTCTCAACCCCCAGCCACAGAAATGGGGAAGAGGAAGTGAGAGGTGGCAGATCATCTCCTTGTGCAGAGCCCCAGAATCTGGGACAGGGCAGCTTGCCAGACTCGGTGATCTCTCCTAGCCACTCCTCTAAGTGTGGGTGGTGTATGGCAGGCTGTTTCCCTCTTTCTCCCCCAGGCAGGGAGGGTCTTGCCCCTCGTTTACCTGGTGCTCTGTGCCCAGTGCCCCTCCCCTTGCACTAGTTGTTGGTGCCTGGGAGGGAATGGCTGGTATGTGCAGCATGTTCTCTGTTGGGGGGTGAGGGGGGGCTCTGACTCTGGGCTGAACTTTTTCCATTTGCCCTGGTCTTAGAACTGCCGCACTGCAAGGCTCAGGCCAGAATTGCCGTTAAAGCCGGTTTGGGGAGCTGGCCACATTCCCCCTCTGTCAGGGGAATAGCAGGAGCTGGATTCTCTGGGAGACTGGAGCAGGGGCAGCTCCTTCCATCTCAGCCCAGCACCCCACTTCAGAAGTGCAGAGACCCCATCTGTCTGGAGCAGCCTCTTCTCTTCCTACCTTCCTTTGGGGAGTGCAGACCTTTAACAGCTTGGTCTGAGAGACGCAGTTTAACTTGCATGTTTCCCCTTTGATCTGGCACATTAGTAGCCTTGTGAACCCTGGTGAAGTTGCCCCAGGCCCAGCTGCTCCCTCCCACGTGGGGGTAGCTTCAGCACCTCTTCTGGGGTGGCCTGTAAAAGGCTCCATCTTTGCAAAGGGCTTTGTGGTAACTGGGCAGAGCAAATCAGAACCCCCAGTCCCTAAAACCCCATGATTGTGGATTTTACTTCACCTCTTGAGACTACCAGCTGCTCAGCTGCAAGTGGGAGCAGGGAGTTATCGAAGGTCCTTGGGACCCAAAGGAAGCCACCCTGTGCCTCAGGCCCAGCAGCCCCCCAGGGGATCACCATCTGGAAGTCCCTGAAAATGTTAGTGCCTCACAGAGTGCGTGCTTCCCACCCTTATTACATTCATCAGCTCTCATACTCTTCCTGCCGTTTGGTGGCTCTCCCCTCATCTCCCCCTTTGAGATTTGTTGCCTTGTCCACCAGGCTTCTTGCTCTCCTCACCTCAGCCTGAGGGCACCAAAACCTCAACCAAACATCTGTAATTTAAATATTAAGCAACCCCCCCCCCCGCCCCCACTGATCTGCAGCTCTCCACCTTGCCTATCAGCTGCCAAATCTGTCTGCATGACATAAACAAAATGGGTGGTGACATGTTGCTGAAATGTGAAACCACCAGGGCTTGTTGCGTATGGTGGTGTCACTGGCAAATGATAATGGTTTGTAATTGTGTTTTAAGGATGGTTCTCTACTAATTATATTGACCCATTTAAAAAAAAAATAACACCTAGAAAAAAAATGCATCCTGTGCAACCATAAGGTGCCCCCCCAAGTTTGAACCCTGCACCTTCAGATCCACAGCAGAGACATCTCTTGCTTGAGCTAGGGAATAGCTTATACTCAGTGTGGAACAGCCACTAGAAGAGGATGCAAGACACACACAGTGCCAGGGAGTTTATACAACTTCGAGCTAGGCAGCAGTGGAGTGTTGGAGAGCAGGAATCCTGGATTTTGTTCTCCGCTTTGGGAGGGAAGTGTTATCTAATGGTTAGAGCAGTGGTTGGTTAGAGACAAGATAGTCAAACACAAAGCTTTGACATAGTCATTCTGAAAGACAGTGTAGCTGAGGGGGATAAAACTTGTGCCTGTTACATTAGAGATCTGGGATATTTTCTGAGCTCTACCTGATGTGACCTTGTGCAACTACATTTAACTTATTTGTAAATTGGGGGAAATATACTTGAGTATCTTCTAAGGAAGCCTTCACTGTGGTCCGTGATAAGGACTCTGAAGTGCATGATCAATAGAAGTGAGATCAGAACTTGTGGTTTCCAGGCACCTTCTTTTAGGCTACAGTGTATTTGGACAGGGGGTGTCTCTCATATCTGGGAACACTTCCTAGTTGGGTGGTATGGTGAAACAGATGTGGCTGAAATATGAGATGCTCTGGAAAATCCTGTATACTTATGATCTTTTTCCCCTCCCCTCTCCCAGATGTGGTAGTTGGCTGTAGCCCTGCATGCCTGTTGGCTTTAGGCTCCCCCGGCTTGTTTTTTTTGGCTGTTACCCTCCATATTTGCAGTACCCTGCTCCCTGGTGCGGCTTTTGGCTATAACCCTTGTGTGTCTCTAGCCTGTCAGGTGAGTGGAGGTGGCCATGTCTCCTCTTCTTTGGGAAGCCCTATTCAAAATTTGGGCACACTGTAACACCCTTGGTGCCTGGCAGTGGCTTGCGTCCTGCGCGCTCAATCCTCTTAGCTACAGCTTGTTCTCATTATCTCTGGGAGCCGGTCCCTCCGTCAGCCAGAGCTCATTCAGAAGCTCCTGTGATTTTTAAGGAGCACTGTGCTGCCTCTGCAGCTGGCTGGAGACTCTCAGAGGAGGGGTTTTGTATGTCTCTCTCCAGTGGGAGGGTTGGTGAGTTCCTGGCAGCTTGAGAGCTGTACACAATGAATCCTTTCATTGCACTTCCAGGAACGGGGCGAATGCCAGACCAGCTTGTGATCCTGGACATGAAGCATGGAGTGGAAGCAAAGAACTATGAGGAGGTATGTCCCTTGCTTGCTGCCAGTACCTTGGAGCTTCTTCCTAGCACTCATGTGATGCCATGTTTGGATCTGGGGGCTTGTGATGGGAAACTTGCTTCCCAGCCATGATGATAGCCTGTCTGCAGCTGGGAGCTTCCATTAGTGTCTCGTGTGCTGGAAATCTAAAAAAACGTGCTGCTTTAATTCTGGGTGGGCTCAGGTCCAGTGTGTAGGTTTCTCAACCAGCCAGCATGACTTGGCTTTTGTTTCGTTATTGGAGTCAATAACAGGCTGACGACACCAGTAGTTTTCACAGCCCCAACAGCAGAGGGTAATGCAGGGAAAAGGCAAATCCTCCTAAATGTGAAGTTTTATAATTTCCATTCACCGCCATGAGAGGTGCTGATCCAGAGCCTCCCCGTGGGGCGCAGCTGCCTTTCCAGGGACAATTGCAATCAGAACAGCTACAAATCGGCAGGTTGGCTTGAAGTGCTGAGGCACGTTGAGCAGTATGGGGGATGAGGACTGAGTCTCTCTGTTCCTGTAAGGCCTAGCTCCATGCTGCAGGTTGGCCTCTAGTTATTGAGCCTGGACATGGGATATCAGTTCCCTGGTGGTTGGGACAATCACTAGCTTGTTTGGGGGATGGGTGAAGTTTGGAGGCTTTCTTGTAAAATGTTAACCAAGTTTTTTCTAAGCTTGTGTTTTCTGGCTTGTGACCCCTGCAGGGCTGGTGCTTGGGATGCCATTTATAGACTCATAGACTCATAGGTCAGAAGGGACCAATATGATCATCTAGTCTGACCTCCCGCACAAGGCAGGCCACAAAACCCTACCCATACACATTTATAACAACCCCGAACCCATGACTGAGTTATTGAAATCCTCAAAAGTGAGATTTGAAGACCTCAAACTGCAGGGAATCCATCAGCAAGCGACCCATGCCCCACGCTGCGGAGGAAGGCGAAAAACCTCCGGGGCCTCTGCCAATCCGCCCCGGAGGAAAATTCCTTCCCGACCCCAAATATGGCGATCAGCTAAACCCCGAGCATGCGGGCAAGACTCACCAGCCAACACCCAAAAAGGAATTCCCTGCAGTAACTCAGTTCCCATCCCATCAACATTCCCACAGACCATTGAGCAGACTTATCTGCCGATAATCCAAATCAATTGCTCAAATTAAACTATCCCATCATAACATCCCCTCCATATACTTATCAAGCTTAGTCTTAAAGCCAGATAAGTCATTTGCCCCCACTACTTCCCTCGGAAGGCTGTTCCAGAACTTTGTAAGCTGGGAAAGGCTCTTGTATGTGTTCAGTGGGAATAAAAACTGAAAGCCGCATGAAAGGACGTACATGGGAAACAGGAATGGTTCAAGGAGTAGAGTGGGCAGCAAATTAGGCAGGAGTTGGCAGTGTGAAATGGCAGCAAAAAGGATTAGCGCTGTTCTGAGGTACATAGGTAAAGACCTCATATCCTGGAGCGGGAAAGGCTGACTGCACTTGGGACACTGCAGCCAGTTCTGGGCACCCACTACCTGGAGATGAACAAATTATCCTGAGCTCAGAGAAGAGGAAACCAGTGATCAGTGGTAAATGTGTCTAGGTGGGACTGTAACAGTGTGAGTATTTGAAAGATGCATGGTGATGAATTATTTATAGTGGTACATGGGTGTGTAACTAGAAGGGTTGGGATGAAAGTTAGGTCTTGTGTCTGCACACAAGTTGTACCACTTTAAAGGTACTGGTGGTATAGCTTATTCCTGTTTGGGAAGGGGATTCATCTACACAGGCATGGAGTACCGTCACACTGGAGTTTTACTGGTATGACTATTTTAGTTAAAAAAACAAAAAAAAAAACCCTCACATCCCTAACCGACATACCCTATGTCTTCACTGATGGCAGCAAATTTGCCACCGTCAGATCGATTTCTCTGGATCAACTGAGCGGTCAGTGAAGACCCGCTCAGTCGATCCAGAAATTGACATATTAAGACCACCTTCTCAAGTGGCGCAGCGCAGTGAAGATGGGGCGCAGAACAGAAGCAGAGAAGTCGACGGGAGTTACGCAAGTTTTTTGCGTAGCTTGCGTAACTCCCGTCGACTGCCACCAAATCTCAGAGGTAATGTAGTTAATAGGTCATAGTTAATAGGTAGAAAAACTGTATGTAGACCAGGCCCAAGAAGGGGAGACTATTAGGCTGTATATCAGCAAATGAGCCCTTAGAGTGAGAGCTGGAGGCTATACAATCATCTACCCAGGAGTGGGTTGGAATCATCATCGCTGGGGATGTGCCAAATGAGACTGGACACAGCAGACACAGAGAAACTGTCAAGGCTGATCCTGGCTGGGACCCTGTAGTGGAGCAATCAGATCTAGTAGGTTTCCTGTAGTCTCTGATTTTTGGTTCTCTAATGGCTGGTCTGCACGCACAGATTGAACCCGTTGAACTACAGTCACACTGTTTCACAACTGATGTAGTTGAACCAGTGCAAACCTTCTGTGGACGTTCTCCAGTAGCTTCATAAGTAGCACTTATTAATTTAGCTTAATTTGCTAAATTGGAGAGGATGTGGCTGCAGTTTGGCAAGGTTCACCTGTTGCCTGCAGCAATGTTACAGGGGAGGGGAAATGCTGCTGTCCTGGTCTCCCTCCCAGAGCCGCCTTCCCTTCATACTTGTGCTTATGGTAATAATTTGCCATAGGACACTGTAAAAGGGAGGACTAACCACTGGTGCCTCTTTATGGCCAGACGTGGCGTACCGGGTCTCTCCCCACTAGCTGTCTCCTGCCAATGGCTGCTAAGGCCTTTTCAGTGACCTGCCTCTTTCTGTGATTTGGCCTCTGTCCTGGTCACTTTAAAGTCTCTCCCCTTCTGTAGTAGTCTGTGAACAAAAAGCAAGGGGAATTAATGCAAATAAACTGAGTTAGTAAGATGTAGAGGAGAATGATTCCCATTCAAGGTGTGTCAAAATCTGGACCTTCCTTCCCTCAAGGAGGGGCCTTCAGGCGGTGGTCATCTGGGAAACTCCTGCCTTCAGTCAGCCCTTTCCTCAGGAGCTGAGGGCTGAAGGTATGTTCTTTTCCCTGGTCTGCCCACAAGGGAGCTGCTCTGCTCCCCTTTTAAGCCTGTTCATACCTTGCAGGTGTGGCAGAGCAGAGCTGCCTGAGCCCCCTTGTTGTCCAGCATGGTGTTTGCCTGCTCCTTCACAGACATCCATCCCGTCCTCTTAAATTCCTGTTGCTGGGCCGCTTTGGAGAGAGAGTTTGTGCTGGGACTAGAGCTGAAAGCTGACTTCATCCCCCCACACACTGCCCTGATCACACACATGGATACATGCCACTGGATTTTGGGTTGGTTTGGCTCCAGCAGTGCCTTTGCCTGTGTGACTGGGGAGGAAGGCAGATTTGGGTAGCCTTTCTGCCCCAGGGTCTGTGGACCTGCCATCCCCCCATTAGTGCCATAAAGTAGGGAAATGAAGCATTATCCCCATTTTACAGATGAGTGGAGGCATGGAGAGGGGAAGGGACTTTTCAGAGATCATTCAAGGAAGCCTGTAGCTGAGCTGGGAAAAGAATCTTGATCTCCCAAGTCTCAGTCCAGAACCTTAAGCTCAAGACCATCCTTTTCCCTGCTGGGAAGCAAATTAGGCCCTGAACTTGATGCACACAGCTGGACTGAGGTAGTGCCCACACAGAAAGCCAGAGGAGTTGCAGGCTTCCCTTCTCCCACAAGCAGAAGTCACTGCCCCTCCCTTCTATCCACTCTGAGGTGGACAGTGCTGGCTCACTATATCTATGTATAGGTCAGATTATGCTCCCGGAGATCAGGCATTGCGAAATAGACTTGAGCTAAGAGTCTGCCCCAGGATTTCCACCCCATGGTGAATGCAAGACAGAATGTGGATGAGCAGGCATCCCTAACCACCCCCCACTGCAAAGCTTGGCATTAAGGCTGAGAGGGAGCCCTGTAACAGCCCTGTGTTTACTCAGTATACAGGATCCTCCCTTCCTCTGCTCTGTATCCCTCACTTGTTTTAGGAAAGGAACCAAAGGATGAGAGACAAGGAGAGGTGCTAGCAGCTGGCATGGCAGAGGAGAAGGCTCTTGCTTAGTCCCACAACAGGCAGGCTTGAAATAGAGCTTGAAGCGACGTTCCCATAATATTAGCAGGAGTGTTGTAAGCAAGACACGAGAAGTAATTCTTCCTCCCGACTCAGCACTGCTATGACCTCAGCTGGAGTGTTGTGTGCAGTTCTGGGCACCACACTTCAGGAATGATGAGGACAAATTGGAGAAGTCCAGAAGAGAGCAACAAAAATGATTAAAGGCCTAGAAAACATGACGTAAGAGGAAAGATTGAAAAAGTTGTTTTTATTTAGTCTAGAGAAGAGAAGACTGAGGGGGGACATAAGTTTTCAAGTACATAAAAAGTTGTTATAAAGAGGAGGGTGATAAATTGTTCTCCTTATCCACTGAGCCAGGACAAAAAGCAGTGAGTTTCAATTGAAACATAGAAACATAGGTCAGAAGGGACCAATATGATCATCTAGTCTGACCTCCTGCACAAGGCAGGCCACAAAACCCTACCCATACATATTTATAACAACCCCGAACCCATGACTGAGCAAGAGAGATTGAGGTTAGACATTAGAAAAAACTTTCTAACAGTAAGGGCAGCTAAGCATTGGAACAGATTACCTAGTGACGCTCCATTGTTGGAGATCTTGAAGAACACGTTAGACAGACACCTGTCAGGGAGGGTCTAGATAATAGCCCTGCCTTGGTGCAGGGGACTGGACTAGATGACTTATTGAGGTCCCTTCCAGTCCTACATTTCTATGATTCTAATACATGTAAATAGGGCTTCCAGACTTGGGAAACTTCCCTGATTCAGCAGCTCCTATATCCTGTTCTGAGGACTTTTCTTGTCTTAGAGCAAGGGCCGGTAAAGAAGATGGGCACCCAGTACCCACACAAGTATCTGGGGCCCTTCTGGACTTTCCTTTCTTGGCTCTGCATATTACCTCCAGGTATTTGCATCAAAAGAAGATGAAGGACTTGGTCATAGCTGGCAGAGGAAGGATTGCCCCCTAGTGTGCAGTCTGTGAATTACCTAGAGCTGGATTCAAAGGACTGTGTACTGCCCGTTGTGTTGAAATATGCTGTCAATCAAGGCCTTCTACAAAACTTCAGCTTCCAGTTTTCCTTTAACTGTGAATCAAATTAAATTTTTACCTCAAAACAAGTGGCTGCTTAAGTCTTGGGAGGGGAAGGAGAGGAGTGGATGGACAGGATTGTGGGGGGGGGCACACAGATGCAAGTTCCTATTATAGATGGGCTGCACCAGTGTAAAAAAGTGACTGGCATTGGTGTGGCTTACTCCAGTTTCAAACCAGCTAAGCTGCACCTGTACAAGTCACTCTCACACCAGTGCAGCACAACTAGGTAGGAGTTTGCACCAGTGTAACTGCACCATTGAAAAAAATCCCTGCCACAGACAAGCCCTCAGAGCAGCCAGGCTTGGTGGTATTGAAGTAGTGACATCATGGTGAATAGATGGGTGCCTGGAGGCCCTGGGCGTATTAGTAGGATTGCAGGGGATTAACGGATCTCCCTTTAATGACCCATTAACCCCCTTCAATCTTGCAAGTATGGCCAAAGGGGTGTGCAGGCCTGGTCCAGTGAGAAGCCCAGACTTTACCCAGCAGAGCCTTCATATTTGCCATCCTTCAGTTCTGTATGTGGAGAGCAACATCTTAGAGGAAGTCATCTGAGTCTCACTCACTTCCTGACTTGTTTCATTAGGCGACTGACCAGTGATTTAGTCACTGAGGGAATGTCTCCACTGCATTAAAAAGCCTGTGGTACCTAGTCTCAGCGCCTTAGTCAGTTGTCTCCAGGCTCGTGGGGCTTCGGCTGCAGGGCTAAATATTGCAATGTAGAGGTTCAGACTCGGGCTGGACCCAGGGCTCTGAGACCCACCCCTCCCTTTCAGGGATTCAAAGGCTGAGCCTGAACCTCGACACTGCAATTTTTAGCCCAACAGCCTGTGCCTGAGTCAGATGACCTGGGCTCTGAAGCCTGAGGCTGAGGGTTTTTATTTCAGTGTAAACATACCCAAAGCTACTATGAAAGATTGTGTGCTGCGGGCCTCATATCGGAAGGGGATTAATTGAAGAGGAGGAGACAGCGACAGGAATGCCTATTCCTTACAAGGGCACCCAGGGCAAGCGTAAGGCCTTTTACTGAAATGATCAGTTAGCTAATACTGGTCTGATTCTAAATATCTTTTAAAATCCACTCTGTCTTACTACTACGTTTTTTAAAAGCCACTGCTTTTCCCAGGCTTTGAGTTCCTCCTGTTGGCTGCTCAAAAAACAGCTTGAGCTGTAGAATACACTGTCCATTTATTTCTGCAACTAATCGTGTGTCACTCTGTCAGGAACAGTGCACAGCATTTAGGCCGATCTGTGAACATAGGCATCCTCCAGGTCTGTTCCCTAGAGATTCTCATGCCTTCTCATACTGGATTTCCCAGTGCCTTATGTCTGGGGAGATGGGGTTTTGCCCCACATTGTGGGTCACTTGCTCATAGTCGTGTGAATTCAGGGCAGGAACTTGTGTTACTGTTACACTAGGGTGGAGAATTTAAACATAGCAAAGGCAAGAAATGTAGTCTGCTTTCCAACCAGAGCTGATTGATTTAAATCACTGATTTTAATCATGATTTAAATCAGCAGGCATGTTTTGCATTTTTACTTTTTAGTTATTTTCCTAAAGAAAGCTTGATTCTCATTGATTGGTAACCTTAAAACATGTTGATTCACAAATAAATATAGCCTTTACACTAAATTTGGTATTTTTTTTGCTAACCAAGAGGATACACTGTATCTGTACATGTGTTTAAGCAATTACTATATAGCTTAACTTACATTTATTTTGATTCTTGGTTTTTACATTTTTATTATGTTAAGAAATGCATCATTCCTTTTCTATTTTCTAGATGATTAAGTTTTTACTTCTAATTTCTGTCCAGCTCTGTTTGGATAAAAATTCAAATTCAGTTAAAAATGCACAAATAGTAATTTAAATTTTTTATTTTGATTATTTAACTAAAATTATCTTAAATGTTCTGGGTATATAACAAAAAAGTTTATGAAAACATATTTTGCATTTAAATTTAACTAATTTGTTAAACAAAGGAAATATTATCTGTCGCTAATAAATTGAAATGATGTTTTCCGGTCACCTTGTCCTTTAGGATTTTGGAACTAGTAGATCTCATCCTCTCACTCCTAGTTTTTATTCATAGATTGGAAGAGGGAAAACTAATTTCTTCTGCCTTTTTTTTTTTTTTTTTTTAAATACCCATCAGTTTCTTACCTTCAAATGAGTCAGTCACTGAACTGTACTTGGTGAATGATATGTAATGAAGAAAACATTCCCTCTGCACTTGCAGAACAGGCTACTGCAGTCAAAAGCTGGCTCCTAGTGCCACCTAGCAACTAACTTCAATAAGTTTAGTGATTTGATTTTCTTTACAACATGGCAGCAAACGTAGTGCTTAATATTTTTATTTAATTTAAATTATTTTAATAGATGATAATAACTTTAGGCCATAATATAGGTTGTCATAATTTAAAATTTAATTTTAAATGGGTTTATTTTAAAAAATAAATCTGTATTTACATTAAAAAACAGATATAAATTTAAAAAAATAAAATATTTTTTATCCACACTGTTCGCAGCAGTCCACTGTATACAGCATGTTCACATACTATGTGTGCTTACATTTATGCTTCAGATTTAAGTATAATGTAGTCAAATTATACTGCTTCTGGAAAGGGAAACTTAGAGCTTTCTGAGTTGGTGTGTTTAAATTTTCAACCTTGGAATTATTGCAGTACCAGGGTGGGCTTTGTAACTGAATTTCCTGTGCCTTTTTTCTCTACCCTTCCTGCAGCATGTGGGTAGGGCCTGAGTGCAGGCCTTTGGCATGGAGTTATCACATCACCACACACAAGCACTTGTAATTTATCTTATAATTTCCAGCCACATGGCAGACTCCACTAGCCGAGGCCCCAGAAACCTACTCTGAATGAACTAGAATTAGGGAGATTCAGAAGGGAATGTGCTTAAATACATGCATCCATGCACACACACACCATATTTATACAGTGAGCAGGAGCAGGTATAGGTGTCTTGCTGGGCGTGGATGGGGTGGATGGAGTAATAGTGTGGAGAACATCACTGTTTTGGGGTTGCCTTTGGTTTTCTGGCCTGCAGAGGGCACCGTCCTAAGGGAGGGATCTGGGCCATGTGGGATGAAGAATGGTCTTAGCCTGGTTGCCTAGGCCCGTGTAAGGGCTGCTGTTTCTAGCTCAGTGACTCATTGATTCTCCCCTTAACAGATTGCTAAAGTGGAGAAGTTGAAGCCCCTGGAGGTGGAACTACGGCGCCTGGAGGACCTCTCTGAGTCTATTGTCAATGACTTTGCCTACATGAAGAAGCGAGAGGAGGAGATGCGGGACACCAATGGTAAGTGCCCATGTACCCCGAGGGAGGCTTGCAGCTATAAGGTCTCTACTGTCACTACATCTGGGTTAATGGGACAGAATTTGGAGATGAGGCAATTACAGCTGTCTGTTCTGCACACTGTCAAGAGACTGTTAAACTCCTTGGAGGAGGACACTCAACCACTCCTCTCTAGAAGTCAGTTCCTTCCCTGCCTCACAATGCTCATGATTCTGCCATGAGAAAATAGCCTCATGTTGGTGCTGCATCTGCTTAGTTCCTGGTTCCTTCCCCCTCTCCGTCCCCCCAAACTTCCTGAAATTTCACCATGGAAATTCTGCAGGGATGAGGGAAGATGAATTCTAGGACACCTTCCCCTCCTCAAGAGGTTTCTCTGTCCTGACTTTGAGCGTCTTTGCATTGGTTTGTCTGTTTCAGAGTCGACCAACACCCGGGTCCTGTACTTCAGCATCTTCTCCATGTTCTGTCTCATTGGGCTAGCCACCTGGCAGGTCTTCTATCTGCGTCGCTTCTTCAAGGCCAAGAAGCTGATTGAGTAAAGGGGCAATTTCCCTTCCCCTCATCTCAAACCCAGCAGGACACCGCTGGGACCCAGCCATGGCTTTCCAGAGCCATTTTGCAGATATATGCTGACTGGAGGTTTTCTGCAGGAACTGTCCCCTATGGGGGGAGGGGAGTATAAGCACTGGAGGCTACCATGGGGCTTCTGACCACTTGTTGGATGGTGGGCGCGGGGGAGGTTGAGGTGGGTTTGGGGACTACTGAGGCAGTGATGAAATAAAAAGTATGTTTCTATGACAGCTGCAGTTGGTTTTGCATGCTGTCTTTTCTCCTTTTATATTCTAAGCTTGGGGATGTCTCCCATCTGTCTGTGCCCATCACGTTGCTCTGAGCTAATTGAACTGGCTATGCTCATTGGATGCTATGCAGCTAGAATTTGGGGATGGGGGAACTCCAAGCTCTGATGTGCCGGAACCCAACCCTTATGCAAATGGAACTTGGTGCAGCGACAGGGGTTCCAATACCAGCAGGGAGGGGACACTGAGCTTTAGCCTCTCTCATAGACCTTTTCCCCCTGTGGGAGCTGGAATCTTTGATGGGACAATGCATTCAGGCCTTTAAGGGTCGGGTTTGGAGGAAGGGGAGCTGACAGGCTTGGCAACACATTGCTGAGCCTAGAGAGAAGAAGCCTGCCTGACTCAAACAAGCTATTCAGAGTCAGCACTATTCTGTCCCCGTGTTTGTCCTGGATTTGCTTCACTCTTTCTGAAATGATGCAGCATTTCCTTGAAAGCGCCTTCTAGTGACTGAGGGACCTTTGGGTGGAAGCAGAAGGCATTGCTCAGATACACATTTGGGCCTGTCTTTGGGGCAGGGGTATTTTAGGTTGGGAACTTTTGAGGCCCTCTTCTCATCTGACATTGCTAGAGGTAATGCAGAGTGTAGCTGGCTGGTCCTTCAGCCCCTGCACATGACATTCCCTGCTTTGTGTTCCGGGGGTATGTGGGATGCCCTACATGCTAGCATTCAGAGGAGCTGAGGGAGTGCAGATGAACTGGAGTACAGTACACAGTGGGAACATGGATGTACCCCTTGAGGGTCTCTTGAGTTGATGAGAGCATGTGACAGTGACAGAAATGTCTTGGGGACTCCCCTAAACTGGTGAGAGCAGCTGGGCTGCATGGAGCAAGAGGCTTTTTGTAGTCCTACTACCTCCAGCATGGTGTTGGATTAAACAGGCCAGGCTGGAGAAAACCAGGTAGGTTTGTTTCCTGGACTTCTCCCTCAGCAGTTTCTGGGCAGAATGATGAAAATTCTTCCATCTTCTCTGCATTCTCTTAGAACAAAATTCCCAGCAGGGCCTAGCCCCTGGTCACACATCCCTCGTCCTTCCAGCCCAGAGGTCTCCCTGCCACTCAGACAAAGCAGTGTTTGTGTTTTTGAAATTATTTTATGAAATATTTTCTAGTCTGAATTTATCCTTCTGCTATTAAAAGAAGCCCAGAGGCAGACATGAGGGAAGAGGAGAAAATTGAAAGTCCCTCCATTGTCTTCTAAATCCGTTAGACATGTTGGAGTTTTGTACCATTTGTCCTGAAATCCTGTATCTCTTTAGGCTCTTTGCTCTTTCCTCACTAGTCCCTCTTCCCCCTTCCCCACCTACAAGATCCTGATCTTGTTAGTTCTACCTGCAGGCACCCAAGCTGCTTTTAATTTCTGCTTTTTTTAAATAGTTCTATTCAGAACCCAGGGTCCACCTGCTTTATCCCTCTAAGCACTTGGAAGCTGTAACAACACCACAGCAATGCGAACTGAGCTAGAAGAGCTATTTACATGTAGTTTAGCTTCCCACACAGTCTGAAGCCTGTAGGAGATCTGCTAAGGTTTAAAAAAGGTGAGAATGAAAAGCATGTTTGGAGGCGTCTTCTGTCTCTGCTTTTGCTCACCCCTTCACTAAGTTGGCACTGTGAGATCTCTTACATAAATGAGAGTGTGAGGCTAGCATTGCACCTGGGTGACTGTTGCACTGTCACATTGATGTTGCTTAGTCTCTGTCTCTGCTTTTAGCTCTTGTGGTGGGGGAACTGGGGAACAGACATGGGGAACTTGTACAGAATTGCCTGTAATTATTGGTCTGGGGATTTTGTCATTTTTCTCAAATAAAGTTTCCTCTGGAAAAATAACTCTCCTGAATTGTGTGACTTTTGTCCTCTTCATGCCACATTTCCACTAAGTGCTTCTCCTTGCACTCCTCACTGTCGGTACACTAGCCAGAGAACCCAGGAAGCCTCAGCACTTCAAGGGTCTTGTAGTTTTCCTCTACTATAAACTCAGTAATTGCTCGTAAATTAAACTTATCTGAAGAGTGCAAGTGAATTCTGGGCTGCTGAAAGGGGTCTAGTTGATAGGTCTGAAGATTGCAAGCCTTCAGTCTGCAGAAGGGGTACAGCATGCAGGCCTAGAATGACCACCTCTAACAGGGACAGTGTCTTGGGTTCATTAAATCCTTGCCCTCTCTACTAACTGCTGTCTGATATGTGGGGGCCATCTTGTGTGATGCAACTGGACTGAGACCAGCAAACGGTTTCACCAAATAACTCTCAGCTGATAACTGACCACGGCTGGTGCTCTGGAGGTGAAAGGCTCCGTATCTCATCCTTGGTTCCCTGTGACATACCAGTCCCAATTAATTCCTATTCATGGTGAGACATTGGGTTAACTTCAGGTCTGTTCTACAGAGGGAGCTTTAAATCCCAAACAGGTTTGCCCCCTGTGCGTGACAAATATGCACTGAATGGACTGACGACTATGCAATGCCCTTATTCTGCTCAGGCCGTACTCCCCTGCTGTGCTGTGCCTCTTGCTGGGAGACGCTGGAAGTGTACTGGCAGGGAGCACCTCTTCCTGCACCGTTCCCCAGATGCCCCACATGGTGAAATGAGTAGTTGCTAGCTCCCCTCACAACCACTGCTGCTGCATCAGTCGCTAGATCGCCCCGGCTTTGCTGGAGTAGTGGGACGGTTTTCAGACTTGTGTTTTCAGGAGCTTCCGTTCTCTCCAGTGAAGTGCTGTTGCAGCCAATAAAATCCATGCTTTTATGGCAGTTTACTTGCTGATGTACACGCTACATCCATCAGCAGAATTGCTGCCAGATCTTTCAACATTGACTCCAGGTGCACTTGTCCAGGTCCTCTAATCCTGTACTCAGATTCCAAATGCTTGTGACCATCTTTGTGCTGTTTATGCAGTGCCTGGTACAATAAGGCTCAAGCCCGTGGCTGCTATTGAAATACTAATAACTCTAGGTAGACAGAACTGCTGTTCAAAATTTCAGGAAGAGAAATTCTCAGCCCTGTGACAAAGTGTAGTCTCTCTGCATAAATGTAAGTATATAATCACTACATACAGCTGTTCTCTCATCTGGATAGTTTGGATTTGGGTCGGAATCGCCTCAAAGTTCTTAGTGTGTTGATGTGGTTTGTTAATTGGGTTCCACCTCTGAGCAATTGGCTGAAGCTGAGCTGCTCAGATATTTGGGTCTGGGCCCATCTCTACTTGTGACAAATACATCACCAGTAGATCTAATTATTGAAGCAAATTGCATCAGACAGACATTGCCAGGCCTCATCCACCCACCCATTCTAACTGAACATGACTAAACCATTATTACCTTATTTAGACAATACATAAACATTTCATCTAAAATTGCTTAAACTAAGCTATATCCTCACATATTCCATCTCTCTTCCTAAGTCAGGGTAAATTCTGTATGCCATACAGAATACCTATTGCAGCTGCTTTATTTGTTTTTATGAAATTAACATCCTTCACCATATCACACATCTCCCACAAGACATCAAAATGTGTGGCAAATAACCACAATGTGGAACACCTGTGTTTTGTTGTGTGCTGTAACTGATGCTAGATAATGGTTTTTAACTATAACATGTTAAGTATATTTTCTTCCTGTGTGAATCAAATAAACCCATCCGGCAATCTATTAGAGACAAGGGTACTGGGTCCCTACCTGGCCATTTCTCGGGGAGAAAAGGGTTTGAAGAAAGAGGAATGGTCCCTGCCAATGTTCCCCAGATTCAGACAGTGGTTTAGGCTGATCCTACTTTTCATTTCCTTTGTTACCATTCTGCCTCCAACGCAGTTGCCTTCCTGAGGCCTAGATGGCCTTCAGGCTCTGCACCTCTCTTCCTCTACCTTTAATGGGCAGAGAGAAGCCTCTGGGGGTGGGAATTTAACTGCCCTGGAGCTGATAGTTGCTTTTGGGAAAGGAGGGCATGCAAACCTGGGACTGATGCATCTTTTACAGGAGAAAGGGAGGGAGTAAAGAGAGAATGGAACCCACTAGCTTGTGAGGAGCACAGCAGTTCAGGGACCACTCTGCTCTGTGCTTTTCCCCCTCTGCCTCCCTCTGTAAAAATGTATCATAACCGGCTGCTCTCTCCCTTTTTTCTCCCTAAAAACAACGTTGGTGTCTTTCTGGGCTCATTTCTTTAGAGGCCTCTCTCTGCTCCTCAGAGGGGAATTGGGAAGAGCAGAAAGAGGGCCAGAAAGCAAAACGTACTGTGGAATGCACAATACACTTGAGTTCCCTGCCATACCAAAAATATTAAACAAATGGTATTAGTCAACCTAGCACAGAAAGAAAGAGCAATGAGAAAAAGGATCAAGGTATGTATGATATTTGGATTGTTTAATGTGAATGTGCATATTTATAATAGGACGTCATAGTGAAGGCAAATTAGAAATCCTTAACGGTTATGTTCTGTATCTGCACTATCTTGGCAGATTATCTCCATACTTTATTAATTAACATATCTGGCATATAGCTTTAGCAATACTTACGGGTTAGCTGGCAACCTTAACTTTGAGCTAAAGTTTTTAGCTGAAAAAAATTTGGAGAGGGGGGAGGAGAGAAGAAACAGAAGACGCTGTAGGAGCTTAAGTTGATTTCAGTAATAAAGTTGTATGTGGATACAACTTTGTGCCAGAAAGAGATTTCTGATTAATTCTTTTCAGTGCATAAAGGGGTATGTGTCTAAGTCTTTATGTACTGAAAAGAATTTAGTCTATAAAGTTTGATGTGATTATAAACTCTTCAGGGCAGGGATGATTTCTTCCTGTGTGCTTGAACAATGCTAGAATGATCCCAGTTGGGGCCTTTGGATGCTACTACAATACAAATAATATATAGAAAGAATAAATGTGAACAAAGCCTCATGCTGAAAACACCTCAGGGATTTCTGCCCTGTTTGCTAGTTCCACGTAGATGGGTTGTAGATGTTAAAAACGCCTATATTTTTCTGCTGGATTTACAATTTCTACTTGGATTCCTGCAAATGCTAGGTATGCTTTAGCCAAACATAAGTTAATGTCAATACAGAGGTAACTGGGTGAAATGTAATGGCCTGTTTTATACAGGATGTCAGACTAGATGATCTAATATTCCTTTGTGGACTTAACTTCTATGAGCCTATTAAATGCTGGAGTTACACCTTTGTGCTGAAGGGTCCTAGCATTTTCTTCATTCTAAATGGACACTCCTTACATCAGGTACAATGTAATGCACTTCTAGTGGATCCAGTACATGCAATAGTTTCTGTACATGAAGGGAAAGGCATGGAGTATTAATATGTATCAGACTCAAATCCTGGTAGATGGTGAGGAATCAACATTTCAAATTGGATTTTGGCTGAGAAAGTTTGTGGCAGCTTACAGAGAGGAAAATCAAGCGCCCTGCAGTTGATTGTCTTTTGCACAACATATTCTATGTGCGAGTCTTCATACACAAGTATTTTTATTGCAGAAGGGTAGAGACAGACATCAAGCAAAACCGCTCTACATGCTAGGAGGGAACACAGACTAAGGGTGCCAGAGTTACGGGTCTGAGGAAAGGAGAGGAGCAGGGGGTTCATTCAGTGCATCCAGTTTTCTACGTGTTTGCCAGAGTCCATTTGATTAATAGCTTTCCCTCTGTAGCCAAGGATAAAAGATACCATATATATTTAGGACATAGAGGTGAACTACAAGTATTAATTAATGTTGTAACACAGGGCTATAGGCCTGAGGCCTGTAAGACAACAGTTTAGCTCAACTAAGGCCTAGAACCTAAATACGTGACAAGCCACTAATCAGTAAGTGACCCTAGATCACAAGTTGTCTCACTATAGCAATGATCCTATATCACAAGATGTCACAAACATGAATGACTCATGCAAAAAACTTAAAACTTCGGAGCCTTGGGTACATGTTAACAGAGTGTTTCCCATCAAACCCCTCTCACATCTACATTTTTAAACAATGGAGTGTCAATGTTGAAAATTTTACGTGTTGTCCTATGTGAGGAGAAACTAGTTTGTTTATATGACAGTAATGCCCAGAGATTTCAGTCAGGACTGAAGTGCCATTCTGCTTGTAATTGCACAAAACATGTCACTCCTTGCTCTGAATCATTTCCAGTCTAAATTGGAACATGAAGCAGTGGGCGGGGGGTGGAACAAACCACATGGTGAGGGGAAAAGTTGCCCATAATTGGAACACAGGTTGCATAAATTACTTAAGTTTACAATTTGGAGTGTGTATGTATATAGGTATCAAGGATCATTGGAGCCCTGTTAGTGATTCTTTAGTATCACTTTTTCATGTCTCTCTTTTTAAAAATATACAGTACTGATTAAGGATGCTAATAAACTTATTTTCAATGTTTTCCTCATTAAAAGTAGCCTATTTGTGTTTTTATAGAGATAGAAATGTAGAGAAATTTTAATATGTGAAAAATGTCATTTTTGTCAGCTTTTGCTACTGACCAGGCACAGAAGCCAGTTTGTTGGACATAAAACATTAGTAATTTACCAAGGTTTTTTAAAAGGCTCATTTTTAAAGTCCTATAACTTAAAACAAATAATAAAATAAATTAAAAGGAAAAAGGGAAAACTATAATCTGTGAGCAGTGGCAAAAATATTAAGGCCAAGAATGTTTCCAGAGTTCTGGAGGAATGTGTGAAAATGAGATTTAGAATAGAACCTTAACTATAAAGAGACTAAAAGTGAAATCCTGGTCCTACTGAAATAAACAGAAGATGTCATGAGGCCAGGATTTCACCTCAGATCCCCCCAGAGTTCATATATTAACCCTGATGTGTGCATGTATTGCAGTTTGCACAAGCATATGGGTACATATCCATGCAAACTCTGCTGGGCACACACACAGTGAGGTATTTATATGCTCAAGTTAGGCTCCGGAATGTTGGGAGATTTATCTCTCAGCCTCTCCAGTATTCCCAGTGCTGGGGTAGAGGATGAGAGTTACAGTAGAAAGGAAGAGATTTTTCTGTTGAAAAAGTACACCATGAAACTCTCAACACAAGTGCCCATCTCTCTGTCTCTGCTCCCCCTCCCCCCCAAACTTTCAGAAGTGTTCCTGGAGCCTGGACCTTAGCCCTGCTGTGAAGCATCTTTGAGCTCTAAGTGCACTTTAAGTACTGGCCAGCTAGTGTGTGTCCAGAGCTCTATGCTATGGCATATTCTGATGTGGGACTCCCTCAATTGCTCCTATTTAAGTTGTTCCACTTTAATAAAATAATTGAATAATTACAGTTACATGATGCTGGCTGATCAGGAGCCAGCTCAGGCCAAGGTCCCTCGGCCTCACTGAACCTTTACAAATGCATAGCTGAAAACTAGTCCTGCTTATCGGTGTGTTAGCATTATCAAAATAGATATTAGAGTTAAAACAATGTGTTTAGACTTTATGGAACACTTGTAGGATGCTGCATGTATTAATCCTATTTATAAGGGCTAGATCCCATGTTATCAACTATAAAAATGTTTGTTAAAACTGTAAATTCCCACAGTCAGAGGAGAAGCATTACCAGGTGTGAAATATTACTCTGGTCTACACTACAAACTGATGTTGGTATAATTATGTTGCTCAGGGGTGTGGAAAATCCACACTGTGAGTGACCCAGTTATACCAACCTAATTCCCAGTATAGACAGCATTATGTCGATGGGACAGCTTCTCCTGTCGATGTAGCTACTGCCTCTGATGTCTGGTCTACACTGGCTGCTGATGTCGGCAGCAGTCTATGGGAGATATGCAAGCTACGTACAGTAACTTGTGTATCTCCCGTCGACTTCCTAACGTCTACTTACTGCGACATCTCCATTGCACTGCACCGGCGGGAAATGCCCTCCCGTCGATGCAGCGCTATGCTACTTGCCGGGTGGATTTACAGAGTTGACTTCTGGCTTTGATTGATTGAGTCTTCACTGCCACTCAATCAAACCCACAAAATCTATCCTACACTGCTGGTGGCATGCCTCAGGGAGCTGAAGTATCTGTGCCAAGGGGAGCTTTCTTGTCAGAGTAGGTAACATCTTCATTAAGCATTACAACAGTGCTGTAAGTGTAGACAAGCCCTCAGTTTACTCCAAGAGGTATCATCTTCTGCCCATCAGGAAGGACTATTAAATCAGAATGGGCCATTGTGGAACAAGGACTTTGTCAATTGCTCCCCCTACCGACCCATGCAGAGGTTATGTGTAGGAGCATTGGTACTATCAATTTAGATTCAAGGGTGAGGAGAGATAAAAATCCCCGATAAGGAGAATCTGGATCTTTTATGCTGCCTAGACCCTGAGGGCAAAGATTTCTAAACGTAAGCAAGAAATCCCCATGCTGCTAGGCCTGGGTCAGCCCTGACGGATACATAAAGTTAGTTGTTATAAAAACTTATATTATCTTTTTAAATCTAAGACAATAACTCATTTGTGTATGTATATTTTCCATTTTAATTTTGTAAACAACTCTCAATTCTTAGTTAATAAATCTTTGTTAGTTTATTACAAGATTGGCTACAGATATTGGTTTGAGATCTGAGTATAACTGACCTGGGGTAAGTGACTGATCCTTTGGGACTCAGAGTAACCTGAATATTGTTGTGATTTTTGGTGTAAAGTGATGATCTATCACATAGTCCATCCTACCTGGATGGCAAGATTAACTGGAATGCCCAAAGAGACTGTCTGTGATTCCATGATAAGACTGTTGTAGTGCTTTAGGAATTCAAATTTTTACTACAACTACAACAGACAGGGCGCAACATTTCTCACAGCCCTCAGTGACATAGCTTGGTTGAACTAATTTTTAAGTGTAGACCAGGTCTAAGGCTTGCACAAAAGTTGCACAGCTATTTGCTTATCTCTTGGTGTATCTCCTTTGGCCAGCTGAAGTAGATAGATGACTGTTACCCGTTTTGTCATTTGAAACACTTAAGTGCTTTACAGGTTGGTGAGAATTTGCATCCGAGTGAATTATTACATCATACAGAATGTTTTTAATTCAGTTTATAACAGATTAGTTATGTGGCTCACAAATGACCAATGAGTGGTACTTTGTTTTATGTTCTCTTTTGGCCCTTCCCATGACCTTTGAAACAGCTGATCCTGAGGTTTTATTGCAACAATAAAATGGTTGTATTCCTCTATGTTGCAAGTGGTCAACTGTCATCTTTCCTTTTAAGCTGTTCATTGGCTCACCCCTGTAATTTCAGTGTTGCCCAAACAGTCTCTGTCATGGGACTAATGGTAGCTGGGTAGCATTCTCAATGCTTATGGCTGCTAGGGTCACACACACAGCTGATGCTGATGAGTTGATGTTTCTTTGAAGCCTAGTGAAGCCTCATTTGATCTGTATTATTTCATTTTCTGATACTACTGATTTAGAGGTTGAATAACTTCCTCCTGGGAATTGTTACACAGAAAGAGCTGTTACTGAACAGTTCTCACAAAATTTAATCTCATCTTCTTGGTGATTTCTTCTGCCTTATTTTCCTTCCATAGTTCATCACCTTGAGGTGTCTTTGCCCTCGATCTGTGGAGTCATGTACAAACTACCCAGTGTGATTTTGCATAAAGAGCACCTGCGAGTTCCATGTTGCATTACAGCTTTATAGAGAGGAACTAACCTCAGCCATATCACATTGCAATTCCTGTCTGCTTTTCTGCAAACTCTCATCTCCTTGGCCTCTCACCAATTCCTGCTTCCCAGATTTTTTCTTCCTATTGAGTATCTGGTTTTAGGATAATTTTCCTCCAGATGTATCATATTAGCTACATTTTCCCAAGTTGAATCTTATTCTGGTTCTATATTTCTAGACATTTTTCATTTCAATTTAGTAACATTTATGAACTTCGTTAACGTGGTGTCTTGTCCCTCATGAAGATCATTAATGAAGACATTAAGTAAGACTGTTCCTATCAACTGATCAATCTACATGAGTCTTCTATCCAAATCAATTTGAATTAATCTTTCAATTAAGATTTTGTGAGACATAGCATGGAATGATTCACCAAACTCCAAATATGTTCTAATGTAAGTAATTTCTCTTATTTGCTATTTTTTTAAAGCAAACAGGTCTGTCTGACAAGATTTATTCTGTATTCACTGCCACTGCTTCTTATTAAGCATAGTTCCATTACTCTCCAGAAGCCAGATTCTGCCATCCTTCCTTGCATTGAGTAGTAAGTATCTCATTATGCAAGTAGTCCCATGGATTTCAGTACAACTACTTGTGGAGTAAGGCAATGCTCAATGTAAGGGTGGTAGAACCAGGCCCTAGATGTTTTGTGATTTTCTTCTCTATTTGTTCATCATTTAATGGACAGACATTACATTTACAGGACAATAATGGACAGAATTACTCTTTTTGTTTGAAAAGGGGTACACTGATTTTCCACTTGTCTTCCAGTATCGTGCTCCTCACTCCATACCCATTAATCTCACTTATAATGTCTACATTTTGCCAGATTACCTTCTTCATGATGCAGGGTCAAGGAGTGCAGGATAATGACCAACTCAACAGAATATATCTGAGCTTTTACACACATCTGTAAAACACTTTATTTATGAAGTTGAGAATGTGGCACTACCGTTTTTCCTTCCAGAAGACCCCAGGTGTGAAGGACAGGACCAACAGAAGAGAAAAATTTCATGTGGAAATGTTACCTCACACAGCAAATGAATTTTGATGGGCAAGTTACTGCTCTTAAAAAAAAGTGCTGATAATGGAAAGGCAGAGTCCCTCTTTAACTCTAACTCTAGTAGCCAGCACCATAATCATGTCACATCCTAATGAGCAATAAAGAGCCTTTCTATTTTTAGAGTGGGTGACAGACAATGCTAAAAGGACTTTCATTGCCTCATTTATTGTGGGGAGATTTATATTTGAACTCCCAAAGCTTTTTGTATGGTTAAGGTCAAATATCCTAAAAATGAATATATTCCTGGCATTAATCCACATTTTCTGATCTTTAATTACTGCTATCTTGGAACAAAGTATCAAGATGATAAATAAATAGGTCGTTTACCTTGTTATGGGCATATAATCTACCTTAGATAAAAATCATTAATACTTCCTTAGGACAGGGGATATTCTGGATCTAAATAATATTTATGGGGCTGCTCACAGTAAGTTTATTTTGTGTTGGGTAGAGAAAGATTTGACATGGGTTTTGGATCGGCTGGCACAAAATGATGTGACACATTATTTAGTATTAAATGGTGGCTCTGTTTAATTTAAACGACATTACACCGGTCACAAAGCACCTAATCATTAATAACGTTACGCCCCCTCCTCTCCGATACAGACCATGCCTTGATCCTCCCTCCTTCCATTCTGTGTCTGACTACTGCAACCCGTTTTAATGTGCCCTGACCAGGGGAGGCACCGACTGACCCCTGGGCGCTGGCTAGTCCCGGGCACAGCCATCGCGCTCGGGCTATGCCTCGGCCCAGGCTCCCCCTGCTGGGCGCTATTTTAAAGCCCTGGATAGCGCTGGTCCAAGTTACCTTTAAAGGCTGCTTCTACTCTGAGCGCCCTGCACCTCCCTCCGCGGGCCGAGGTGCGCTGGGCCCCGGCATGGGCGGCCCGCGGCTGCCGTTCGTGCGGGCCTGAGGGCGGCTCCTCCCAGCACGAACTGGGAGCAGCACGAGCCCGGCCAGGCCTCCCCACAGCACGCCGGTGCCCGGCCGGGCTCCCCGGGAAGAAGCGGCCTCCAGGGCACGTGCCAGCGGGGAGCCCCGGGGCCCAGATCGCGCAGCGCGGCGGGGAGCCCGCCCCGGGCAGCGCGGCTAACGGAGCCGGGCTCCGCCCCCCGCGGTAGGCGGGTACAACAGAGCCCCCCGCGCCCTGCCCGTCCCCGCACACTCCGTCCCGCGGCAGCAGGGGCTCCTCCTGCTCCCCCGGCGCGTCCCCCTCGTGCGGGTGCCCGCGGCCGGCTGGCGGGGGCGCGCAGGTCACAGCGGAGCGGGCGCGGCCGGAAGCGGTTCCGGGTGGTGCGGGAGCCCGGGACTCGGGAGCCAACATGGAGCCTGGCGGGGCGGCGGGAGGCCGGTGAGGGAGGGGCCGTTCCCCCGCTGCGCGTGCACGGCCCCGCGGCGGGCCGGCCGAGCCATGTCGCTGGGCGAGTACGAGCGGCACTGCGACTCCCTCAGCTCCGACTTCGGCAGCGAGTCCTCGGGCCGGGCCGGGCCGCGCGCGGGGCCCGGCCTGGGCGCCGAGCAGGAGGAGCTGCACTACGTCCCCATCCGCATCCTGGGCCGCGGCGCCTTCGGCGAGGCCACCCTCTACCGCCGGACCGAGGTACCGCCCGCGGCAGCGGCCCCGGCCCGGGAGCGGCCGCCCCGCCGGCCCAGTGGGCTCGGGAGGTGACACACGCGGGGCGGGGAACAGGGGCTGGGAGCGGGTCGGCCGCCTCAGCCGGGGCTGGGAACCGGGCCCCCGGCCCCGAGCGCTGCTACCGCTGCCGCGAACCGCCTGGCAGTCCCGGCGGGACTCGGGAGCCCGGCCGCCCCCTTCCCGGGCTTCTGCTAACTGGCGTCGCTGTCGCATCGCCTCCGCCAGGCACTTCCCGCCACCTCCGAGCTCGGTAGGGCGCTGGGAGGGCAGGGGCGGGTGCCGTGAAGTGCGATGATGAAATAGACCCTGGAGCTGAGCGGTGTCAGCAGAACGTGCGATAGCGCAGCCCAGAGCCTCCCTCTCCTGCAGAGGCGCCTCAGACACACGCTGAACGGGAGGAGGGGCAGGATGCGATCCTGTGGTACAGGGGAGAGCCCTAGGGAGAGAAGAGTAGTTCCTCAGCAATGCCTCTGGGCTCTCTCTGACAGAGAGGCCAAGCCGCTGCAAAATTGAGCCACATGCCTCTGCAGGGACCTGCATGCACATCAGCTACATTGCCTGGTCAGTGGAATCATAGATCTGTTGAGCATGGGTACCTTCCACTGTAAGGAAGATATCCTCTGTCATGGGTATCAGTACAATTTCTATGCCATACCCAGGCCTGAAAGCTAACTGTTAGGAACAGGAAAGCTGAAGAATTGAGGTGTTGGTGGCTTGCCCTAAAACAACCTGTTAAGTTATCTCCCCCAAAATAGGAGGTTAGGACCCAAGTGATGATTGGACATGTTCATCTCAAATGATGGGCTTTTGAGTTGGAGTCTAGCTAGTACCGCTTAGATGATTGTTCGCCTTTTGGCCTCTCAGATTTTCAAAGGGAGACATTAAGAATCCCTGGCACTCATAAAGCTCAAGCTTTTCTGCTGCTTTCAGTGGTTGTGACAGACGTGAGGCCGTCTTGCAGAGCTGATTGCAACTCTTTTAGTATGTTCACAGCCTCAGGAGAAAACAGTGACAATTCAGCCACAGAAGCCAGAACTCTCTCTTCACCTTTCAATTAAATCCATCCAAATTCCATTTAGTTTTTGTTGCTGGCAGAAAGAAACACTTGACTCCAGTTACCAAATTGTTTTTAGAATTTATTACTTCTCTTGCTGGAAGAAGGACACAACTAGGTATCATAGCATGGATGGCTGGGGACAAACAATGATGTTTCATCAATGCATTGACAGAATGACCCAATGAATGGGCAGTATAAATCTACAATTGGGCAGGTCCATAAGGGCAGACTTTTAAAATTCTCTGTAGCTCCTCCAGCTTCTGGTGGGAGAAACTGGGACTGGAGTAGCTAGGAGCTCTTGAGAGCCAAATCTCCTTCATCATTCCCTATAGTAACGCTTGTTGAGAAAATAATGGATTATAGCAGAATTGTTTTAGTGTTGAATGCACAGCGTGTGTGTTTGTTCAAGCCCAAAACACCCAGCCAACCAACCAAAAAAAACCCCAACAAAAATCTTCCCACACCACTATAATGCTTTCCTTGATAAGTTCCTAATTTATTTTAAAATCAGTGTGTGCTAGCCAATTAGAAAAAGCAGCTAGATATATTGATTTCTAGCCTCAGAATAGAGAAACTTTAAATTAATCCTGTGGAGAAACTTTGCCTAAGATCTGTAAGAGGTAGAAAATGTGTTTATCTTTCTTGGAATTTTAATTTCCTGCCTCAAGGGTACATGTTGTTCTTTTCCCTTCCCAGCAATATGTTTTAATTAAGAGTCTTTGTGTTTCAGGATGACTCACTTGTGGTGTGGAAGGAGGTGGATCTGACCCGACTATCAGAAAAAGAGCGTCGTGATGCTTTGAATGAAATAGTTATCCTTGCTCTGTTGCAGCATGACAACATCATTGCCTACTACAATCATTTCATGGATAACACCACACTGCTGATCGAGCTGGAATACTGTAATGGTGAGATCCTCATTCCCACCTGCAAAAGGGAGGGTACCACACAGCTCTGAAGCAGAATTTGCTGAAGCATCAACTGTATTTCTTGATCTTCTCGATAGAAGAGGCAGAGAGCCAACTCTTGTAGAGCAGCTGGTGAAGGGAATATTGTGGGTCTGTTGTTGCAGGGAACCAGAGAGAGAAACCAAGTGACCAATTTAGGCAGTTCCAGAGACTGGCCAGTTTCTGGAGAATCGTGAGCAGATGGAGCATTGAAAGAAGTGGAGGTATTGTTAATACAGAGCTCTAAATATATCTCCCATACTTGAGCATGTACAATCAACTCTTTCCACAGTGTCCTCCTATTAAGTTGTCTGCTCCATCTTCCTGCCAGAACATAGTATGTCTCTGTTTTAGGGATATAGCCAGAAGAAATAGTACCTTTTAAATGAGTCCTTTCTCATTTGAAAATCCATCTGTGCTCAGGGTAAGGCAGGAATCTGTCCTGCTCAAGTGCCGTCAGGTTTTGTAGAATCTACACCTTCCACTGGAAAAAGTTTCTAGTCGTTATGGTTGTGGAGAGAACCTTTCAAACATGAGCCAAGTTTAAACCAATGTAATAACTTTCAAAGTCTGAAGAGAGAGTGATTGCATTTTGGGGTTCGGTGGTCAGCCAATGCCATTGTTGGGAGGTGTGAGGGGCCAGGCTACCACTGCTGTTAAGGCAGCTGGGAGAAGAGAGAACGTGCAGCTACTACTATTAGGAGTAGAGAGCACTGTGTGGAGCTACTACCTCCACTCCCTGAAGTAAGAGGCGCTGTGATGTGGGAGTCCAATCACCCCAGCAGATGACTGTGTTTGGGGGCTTCCACCAACACTACCCTGCTACTCATGTAGAAGATTATTGTTTATGGGAGCAAGGTCCCTCATGCTGCTACCATCATCACAGGAAGGGTGAGGATTCCACACATGCACAGCTTTTTGGAGGTGCCTCACACACAGCGTTCTCTTCTTGTAGGTATATTGGCAAGAAGGGCACCTGTACAAAAGCCCTTTGGTAGGGTGGCAGGCATGGAGCCAGTTATCACTGGTTTTCATGCTGACTAGGCCCTCCCTGCTCCTCAGGTCCACTGTTCTTGTTTTTTAGGTGAGATAGGTTCAGTCTAGGAAGAGGAAAACAGCGCCCTGCCACCACTATGTGAGAGTCCTCTTGGCTCTCTGACAGAGGCACTGGTTTGAAGGCAGTAAAAATTTATCTGAGGGGACAGAAAAGGGCTGGCCAGCATTCATGGCTACACCACCCCACCATTTATATGCACCTGCACACAAACCTACTTTCTAAATTGTTTTATTTGAGGGGAGCCCAGCATTAGTTGATGCATTTGGCATAGAAAGAGTTAAGCGCTCAGAATTCAGCCTGCAGTAGACAGGGATCTTTGGGCCTAACAAGGGGTAACCAGGAGGAGGGTGTGTGGCTTAAGGCACAGGTGTGTTTTGTTCTAACAAAAGAGTTTAGTGTTTGGGCTAGTCAGTGTTGGAAAAATATTATAAGCCCTGAAGACAGCAATAGTGCGAAAATGAAATACAGCCAATGTTATTCATTTCTCTGGGCCCCTTTGTTCTATTTCTGGTATAGGCAGTGGGTTCCAGATTACTGAAATTCACAGTTTATACTAGTTAGATGTTTATGCATTGCTTCTTTCCAGGTAACTAATGAACATGTTAGTTAAGACCATTCCTACTTCAGTTATTCACAGCCCCGTTAGACATCTCCTGAAATGGGTTGCTTTTGAAGTTTATTGTTGCTCTGTGTTTGCAGTTCTTCAGCCAGGTTTCAGTCCAAGATAACTTATATTCATTTTTCAAACAAGATTTCATTAGACACTATCAGATACATTATGGAAATCCAAAGCCATGATATGGACAGAAAATAACTAAACCAAATTATATTAGTAATACTTTTCATTTAAATCATCTCTCTCTTCCAGGAATCCTAAAAGGATTTACAAACATAGTTAAATAATATCTCCATTTGACAGATGAGGAAGCTGAGACACAGGGAAGTTGTGGCTTGCCTAAGGTCAGACAGTAATAGTCGCAGAGCTGGGACTAGACCCAGATTCATCATGGAAGAATGCCAATTAATACATTTATGGAAAATAACTGGAATCATAACTGATGGGAGCGGGGAGTGAACAAGAGAAACTCCAATGTATTAGCAGGCAGCAGGTTAGACATGAATTTGCGATGACTTGTTATGACAATAACAAAGAAAAAAGCTAATGTGATTTTTAGCTTGCATATGCACAAAGACATTGCATAACTAAGCAGGGAGGTAACGTATCTCCCTACGTATGACCATGGAGTTATTGTACCTGAGATATGGCATTCATCTCTGGGCAGCTCCGTACCAAAAAGATGCAGGTACACTGGAAGGAGTTTAGAGAAGACCAACAACGGGCTGGGGACGGGAGGGATGGGGGAAAGGTAGTTTGATTTATGAAGAAAGAAAAGGACTAAATATTAATGGCCTGGCATTTAAATTACTAAAGGGGGAAATTCATTGTTTTAAAATACTTTAGAAGTGTGAATGCAAAGTGGAGAGAGGAACTGTTTTGCATGCTGCCTGGGTATGACTAGGAAGAATGGGAAAATATGAAGCAAAGGGAAATGTAGATTGAATATTGGAAAATCTTCCTTACAGGGAGCTCTGTCAAGGGATGTAAAGGAATTCCATCACCACCCCTTGGGACACCTAAGACTTGAGAGAGCCTTGGAGAATGTATTTCAGGATGCTCTGTGCTGTCTCCATGGGAATGGAGAAGGGGGCCTAATGAGTTCCTTCATCCCTTACATCTGTGATAATCACCATTGGAACAAAAGTAGATGATAGTTGAGGACTAAAATGGTGCAGGATGTGATCAGAGGAGACTTTGGGACTTGCCAGTAACGTGCGGCTTGGTGGGGAGTCTTGCTCACTGCTTGCTGCAGTCCATTTGTTCATCATTCCTTTTAGCTTTCCTTGATCTTCAACTCACCCTCCTGGAATTGCTAGGCAGCCTGAAGAGAGAGACTGTGATTACTGATGGAGGCTTCTGCTCTAGTTGGATTGCCAGAGCCACATGGTATATCTTTCATCGGGGCATTTGATGATCACAAACCTAGATAATGGGGCTGGCATGGGCAGGGAAGATGGGGATGTAATCTCTGCTGCTCTTGGGGACTTTTCTGAAATGGTTGTAATTATTTTTATTTGATTTTGTGTTTTTTGCTGTGCTCTGCAGAGCATTGTAGGCTTATTTCCTATAAAGGGTATAAAGGTCTGCCCATTCTAGAAAACACTGGTATGTAAAGGTCTAAGAAGCACTGGCTGTTCTTTCATATACATCTTTTAGAACAAATTGAAGGTGGTACTGAGAGAGAACAATCCCTTTCTAGCTTTAGATGTGCCAATGTCCTTATTAGAGAGAAGGGGTCTGCATTCCGAAGAAGAACTTGTTTGTGTGAGGTACTGCAGAGTCTAAGAGAAGAGCACAGAGGGAGAGCTACTTTTGAAGAGGCTGCAACAATCCAGTAGATTTCTAACTGCATTCCCGATGATACATTAATGGAACATTTACTATCACTAACCAAGTTGTGCTTCTCTCTCACACTTTTAATTGCAGGAGGAAACCTCTACGATAAGATCCTGCGACAGAAAGACAAGCTGTTTGAGGAAGAGGTAATTTGGGCTCTTTAAGGAAAGCTGTGGGGTTGGTTTCAGCACTACTTGAACCTATCTAGGTATATATACTATGCTCATTCCCATAGCATTAGCTCATCTCTGTTCTTGTCAGGGGCCTCTCCTTGTATCCTTTGGGCTGTAGTCCTGCCTCTCCTTTTAGACATAAGCAGTTATGAGGAATCAGGAAACCTTTTCCTTTCAACCTGTGAATCTCTCTAGGCAATTATACTGTGCGAGGAGTATTGGAGAGAGAATCTGTTACTGCCTGCCTGACCGTCGCTCTGCTGAGATTTTGCTCTAAGATCTCCTTTTTTGCATTCCCTTCTGGCTATCACTCTGCTCATCTCTGCTGTGGCTTTCCATGGAATCTATTCCAAATATGTCTCATTCACTGGCTATTTCATGAACCTGTCTGATGGTGGGTGGGCTTTTTCCTGGGCCATACTTTGTTACTGTACTGTTGTTTTCTCATTAGCTTCCACGTTGTCACTGCTTCCCTTTCCCACCTTGTATTAAGATTCTCACCCTTGTGCAGCTCATAAAATTAGCTTAACGGATTTGTGAATCTTGTGAAGGTAAAATTATCCAAATTGGGGGGTCCAAAGACTCACCCCACTCCAAATTCCCTCAGTTGATCATTACCTGCCACTCCTAATTATTTTTACTAGTAAATAACCAATTTCTATAGCACTATGTCATAGTGTACCTTGAAGATCACTTACATAAATTATCTTTGTGGAGGTTCCCTCTTCTAAGGATCCCCAAATTGGGATGTTCCCAGGAGAATGAAAAAAGGAGCCTCCAGCTAGGATATTCCTTGCTGAAGGTCACGAGATTCTCTTGCTATAGCTTCCCAGGACAATGGTGTATGTTATTTTTGGGCCTCGTGACTTTTCTTCCTGCCTCTACAGATGGTGGTATGGTACCTGTTTCAGATTGCATCAGCCGTAAATTGTATTCATAGAGCTGGAATCCTTCACAGGTAGGTGTCTTATGTAACAAAACTCAGGTGAAAGTGGGATTCATGTGTCTGAGGGTAGAACCCATTTGAAAATCTCTCTGATCCTACATCTGGAGCAGCATACCCTTAGTGAGGAAGAGGCATGAGGAGAGAGGAAATCTGCCTACACCTATTTGATGTTCTTTTGGGAAACTTCCCTGCTCAAGGCATGACTGGGTGCTTTGGCATTAAATGCTAGCTCATCTAGGGCTGTAGGTTAAAACTGCATTGCTCATTTTGCACAATGAACTAGAAAGGAATTGCTGTACATAGCCCATACTGCAGCCATTGGAGCCAATTTATTGAGTAAAAAGGTAAATATCAATAAGGAAGTAAGCCTCTGACTTGAAGCACAAAACAAATTTATTTCCTAAACCAGGTCGGTTGAAGGTAATCACTAGTGGAGAACACTGTCCCCATCTGCAATAATATCCCAGCATCAGGTCAGTGTGTGGATCTGCATCAGTACTGATGTGGGCTAACCGCATCACACCAGTGCTCCATGGACTGCAGTAGCTTTTTCACAATTCCAGGTGCTGATGTTGATCTGTGAAACTTTAAATGTAAAATATTGTTTCTGGGGCACTATGTTTTCGGCGAGGGGCTTAAAAGCCCTAGATTCACATTCCTTCATACTTGACAGAGTCTCCTGACCTTCAGGGCTTTGGGAACAGATGAGCTTTACCCTAAGGCCTTTGCCTAAGGGTGAGGCAAAGGGTTGTTATGCTTAACAGCTAAGTTCTAGGGTTGGGTTGCTTTAACATTATTTTATGTTGTTAGGAATTTTCTATAGGCTCAAATGCCTGGGAGTGGCCCATTTCTGAAATAGCAAAAATAAAACTGCTTTTAATGGCCTTCACTGTGGTTCACAGGAGAAAGAACAATACTTTGTACGTTGAGCTCAGAAGGATGAACGTTTTAGACTACTTTTGTTTGTGCATGTATGATAAAACACAGCTAAGGTAATTACTGCCCTGAAATGCTGGGATGAGAAGCTTTGACAGTGACTGCAACACTGGACATTCCATATATGAAGAAATGCTAATAAAGTCTAGTGCAAGGAGAAGGGCCATTCAGGGCCAACAGAAAAAGAAAGGCAGCAAGTTCACTCCAAATCCTGATGAGCTGAAAAACACTCAGGTGCCTCAGCTTCATAGTGACTCTTCTCTCTCTTTTTTCTCACCAGAGATATAAAGACCTTAAATATCTTCCTAACCAAGGCAAATCTGATTAAGATGGGAGACTATGGGTTGGCAAAGAAGCTGAACTCTGAGTACTCCATGGCTGAGACTGTGAGTGTATTGTAGCAGAGCAATTTTAGGGCAATGTAATCAAAGTATTTTTGTTTTAATAAAAAAAATACACGTGAATACTTGCTGTCAGGGGAGATGCATTTTAGTGGGTGGAGGAGGGGGCGATAAGGGTATGAGGCTGCATTAAACGGAGGGGGATTATGGTGAATGGGTAAATAGGGGAGGTGAGGGGCTGGGGTGCTCAGGTGAGGGACACTGGAAAAGAGACATGGGGATAAGTGGCAGAAAGACTGGAGGAGAACAAAGGAGGGGTGCTGGTCAGTCCTACATTTTCCCCCTCTGTATGTATATGCGCCTTTCATTGGAGCTGGCATATGGAGAGCCTTGCCTCTCTGGAGGTGTTCCAGGTCCTGGGAGGCCACGGCCCATCTATGCAGTGTGATCCTACTTCCGTGACCTCATGTGAGTCAGATTCTGGAGGGGCCTGCTTTTCTGATAGTGCCTAGCCCCTCTCCCTACATTTTCATGTTCAGGCTCAAATAGTCCCCAAACACGCAATCCCAATTTATGTAGTTTGCAGATGATACCAAGCTGGGAGGGGTTGCAAGTGCTTTGGAGGGTAGGATTAAAATTCAAAATGATCTGGACAAACCGGAGAAATGGTCTAAAGTAAATAGGATGACATTCAATAAGGACAAATGCAAAGTACTCCACTTAGGAAGGTACAATCAGTTGGACTCGTACAAGATGGGAAATGACTCCCTAGGAAAAAGTACTGCAGAAAGGGCTCTGGGTGTCATAGTGGATTAAAAGCTAAATATGATCCAGTAGTGTTGCAAAAAAAGCAAACATCATTCTGGGATGTATTAGCAGAAGCGTTGTAAGCAAGATGCGAGAAGTAATTCTTCCGCTCTACTCTGTGCTGATTAAGCCTCAGCTGAAGTATTGTTTCAAGTTCTGGGCACCACATTTCAGGAAAGATGTGGACAAATTAGAGGAAGTCTAGAGAAAAGCAACAAAAGTGATTAAAGATCTGGATAACATGACCTGTGAGGGAAGATTAAAAAAAAGTGGGCTTGTTTAGTCTGGAGAAGAGACGACTGAGGGGGAACATAACAAGTACACAAAAGGTTGTTACAAGGAAGAGGGAGAAAAAAATGTTCTCCTTAACCTTGGAGGATAAGACAAAAAGCAATGGGCTTAAATTGCAGTAGGGGCAGTTTAGGTTGGACATTAGGAAAAACTTCCTAACTGTTAAGAGTAGTTAAGCATTGGAATAAATTGCCTAGGGAGGTTGTGGAATCTCCATCATCGGAGATCTTTAAGAGCAGGTTAGACAAACACCTGTCAGAGATGGTCTAGATCAGTGGTCTCAAACTTTTTAAAGGAAGCCTCCTCCTCTTCCCCCCCCCCCCCCCCATGGACTTTTGTCTAACAATTGTGCCCCCCGCCATTGCACCTCCCTTTCTGAAAAAATGAGTTGCTTCCTGTGCTGTAGGCCCTGTTTTTATCCTGAAGGAGGAGGTTGGGGGGAAAGGGGCGCAATTGTTAGGGCCTACAGCACAGGAAGCACACCCCTAACGATCACACTCCCTCTTCCCCCGAACCCTCCCCTTTCAGAAAAAAAACGGCCTGCAGCGTGGGGAGCGCAGCAGCAACAACATGGGGAGCAGCAAGCAGCGCAGGAAGCAGGGGCAGCAGCGCAAGGGCAGCAGCAGCGCGGGGAGCATGCCTGGCAGCGGCAGGGGGCTGCTGCTGCTGCAGGAGGTGGGCAGCGGTGGCAGCTGCTTCTGTCTCCAGGAAGTGTGGAGCTGGACCAGCTCTGTCCCCTGCTCCATGCCCCCCGCATGATCCATCTTGCGCGTCCCTTCCCACCTCCCCACTTCAAGAACCACTGGTCTAGATAATGTTTGGTCCTGCCATAAGTGCAGGAGACTGGACAAGATGACTTCTTGAGATCTTTCCAATCCTACGGTTCTATGATTCTGTGAGTTGGAGATTCTTGCCCCTTTGGCGGGGGTTGGGAATGGCTCTGAGTCCATCTCTCTGACCCTGATAGGTATGTCTATATAGTAAAGATAAACCCAGAGCTGACCCATGCCAGCCAGCTTGAGCAGTGAGACTGTTTCATTGCTGTGTAGAGTTTCAGGCTCAAGCTGGAGCATCCTAAAGCCTGGGCTGCAGCCTGACCCTGGAATTCTACACAGCAGTGAAACAGCCCTGCGTGCCAAGCCCCATGAGCCTGAGTCAGCTGGCATGGACCAGTCGCAGGTTTTTCTTTGCTGGGTAGATATGCCCCATGTGAGTCAGTATCTGGAGACGCCCTATGCATCTCATTGAGGAGCTGGGAAAAGCACCAAGAACACTGACATGTATTGGGGGCTCTTCAGTGCTGCAGCAGGGAGCTGGAAACACCCACTAATGTGAATGGAGCAATTAACACATCTCAGAGTTATTGTTTCAGACTGTGTTCATCTCCATGGGGTGTCCTCATTTGGCTGAGACCATCATGTTGAGATGAATGGGCCACTTCACACCTCCCTGAGCCTCCTATGCTTTCAGGATTATCCTGTGTTGGGCATATAGAAAAACAGTTGCTGATGATTAATTTAATAAATATTACAGTGGAGTGGCAGCTGTGCTACAGTTAGGATAAAGATTTTTCTGTTTAAAGAATGATTTTCCTAAGTTCCAAAATCTGCATGTCTGTCCATATTGTCTTGTAATTTGCTGCTTCTTATGGGGATGCACAATCGGGTTTGATCCAAATTTGGGGTCATTTGCCTAAGGGGCTCCCTAAATATGACCCCTCCCCCAGGGAAAAAAACTTTTCTTAAAGTTCATAGTTTCTATCAGTGTTTTGGGGGACACACCAGGCTTCTGAAATACTAATGATTTTAATGGGACAGGAACGGGAGGGTGAACTGGAAATGGTGGGGGGGAGAAAGGAGCTATATGTTGAAGGGATTTGGAGGGCTGGAGGGAAGGAGGGAGTCACACCAGTCTTCTGTCACATGCTTAAAGTCACTGTAATCACCATGTAATAAAATACAAGTTCTTGGGACACACCATGTCTGAGAACTCTCTAACTGGCTATGTTTATAATTATACACGCCACACACTTCAGAGCATGACCATTATCCTATTCCAATACAGCAAAGTGTAGTGTGGGAGACACTAGCGATGGTGTGACTTTCTGGATAGGGCACTGTTCTAAGACTCAGAAAACTTGGGCTCTATTCCTGACTTTGCCATGGCCTGCTGAGTGATTTTGGTCAAGACATGTCAGGTCTCAGTGCCTCAGTTTTCACCACTGCACAAGGAAATATTATTTCCCTCTTTGAGATATACTGACAAAAAGCACTGTATAAGAGCTAGGTATTACCATTACCTGTCCACTGGAGTGTCTGAACTGCACACCTACCTATATGATAATTACCACTACCTAAATGACCACTAATTCCTACCACAATTCTCTTCCTGTTTAAGAAAACAAAAACAACCTAGGAAATTACATGGTGAAAAAACTTGTTAATACAGATTTTAAGGTTGTCCAGCGACAGCTCTTTCCCTTCCAGAACATTGACTTCAGCAAAATTCAAACTTGTGAGAACTAGGAAAAACAGTTAAGATGCATGCCTATGCAAACTTAATTTCCCCCTCTTTGACTGATGCCCCAATAAGCCCATAACACACATACTTACACCCTGCCTTTGTGTTATACTGAACAGGAGCTCCCTCCGTGCTCATGCAGTTTGCCTATTCTGCAGAAGGAACACCACACCTATTAGATTTTTATTCTTTCAACCCCTTTTACTACCCTTCACCTGAATTCACATAAAACCATCACATATACTATTTTAATTTATCCTTGATTAAACTCACAGACCACATTCGTTTCCCACCTAATGTCTGACAACCCCCATGGCAAGAAGATCCCTGCGTCCTGCTACTGACATAGCCAAGACAACACAGCATTGAAATGAGGCACACTGGATCTGTCAAGGTACACATGTACCTCTTTCCTATGATTGTACTCACACACCCAACCCAGAGAGGCATAGTCCATCCAGATCACCTTATGTCACAATCACAGATCTTCCAAACTGCTCTAACTAATCCCTCAGCCATTCGTTACAGCTAAACCTAGTACAGTGAATGCAGCTGGAGTGAATGCAAATAATTCCTAGCTGCTATTGGGAACTCCTGGGGGGCAGAGTTAAGGTTGCATGGGCTGTATTTCCTGGTTTGCTTAAGTTGGAATTTTATTGAATTTGTTCTGGATGGGCACGAGCTATGACTGGACAACCTTAACTCCGCTTTAACCAGCTATTTTGGCATTTAATTCCGTTTGTGTTTTGAGCTGATAGATTTTTTCCTCCACTTTCCTCCTTTTTTCCTTCCTGACAGTGTTTGACAGACTCTGAGTGCCGAGCGGCAAGGATATTGTGGTTTTCTCTTAGTTTATTTTGCATGTTCTTCTCTTTCTTCTCTGCATCCTAGTTATATTGCTAGCATTTTAGAGTAACAAAATATTTCACAGTTTAATGCTATCCCTGGGAAATGTCAGTATTTTCTGTGTCACAAGTTCTTTTTTGGAGATGTCTCGGTTCCAGGATGTTGAGAGGAGAGCAGCAATAGATTACAGGTATTTGCAGCACTTTGTCCTGGAACATCCAATAGAGTTCTGTTAAAGGATCTCTCCTTTTCTTCCTCCAGAATCTAATCTGTGGTATGTCTAAGGTACCTGTCACTTTGGAATCTGATCTAAATTACAGAGATACAAGAGAGTCCTGAACAAGTTGTGTTTTCTCTCTCTCTTGCCCTAGATAACAATGGTGTGTGAATTTATATATTCAGGAATTTTTAAAAATTAGCTTTATTTATGATAGCGTTCTTGGGGAAGAGCTTTACTGAAATGGTGAATTTTACACTTAGTCTGAACACAGTCAGGCTTGGGTTTACTACAGTCTCTTCTAATGAGGAGTTCAGCAACCAGAATTCTGATGCTGAGAATGCTCTGCTCTCAGCAGCTGATAGCTATCTCTGGGTCTCCCAGGTCCATCGTTCTTGTGGTGATTAGTAGGCTTGTATGGGAGATGACTCTGATCTCCCAAACTGTTAAGGATTTTATAGGTTAGGACACCTGCCAACACACACTTTTTTTCTTCCTAAGGCATGATTGTTAGATTTAATGCAGCTGTTGTGTCCTGCACAAGGATGCTTCCTTCCTTTGCAAACTTCCTTTCAGAACATCAGCACTATTACACAGCTCCATAACAAATGAGAATTTAAGGTTATTGTACCATGCCCTGATAACTCCTGCTATAGCAAAACCATTGCAGTTATGACCCATTTTCCTCACATTCATTACTTTTAGAAATTCACCTTTTGTGCTGAGAATTTCCATGCTTGATCTTTGCCCAAAGGGGGTGGGTGTGTGTGTGTGTGTGTGTGTGTGTGTGTGTGTCTTTTTCTTCCTCCCTCCTTTTTGGCTGGTAGATAGTTTGATTAAAATTCATTCTGATTCTTTTGAGTTCTCTGAGGATGAAAATAAATATATGCTGACCATGCTGAAGTTGATATTTGACTGTGTGACTAAAGCTCATGGAGTTGCGTAACCCAGTTTAAGGAAAAATGGATAGAGGATGATAAAGTAAGAAGGGATTGAAATAGCCTTCTGAATGTGCTCAATAGGCCTCTGGTAGGATTCTATCAAAGACTAATGAAGGCCCGCTTCATTTGTGACACCACTGCCCATTCTTCCAGCCCAGCCTTCCATGATGGCCTCTGCATTTAACTGAGATGTATCTTTTGTGGGTGAGGAAAGTCCAGTCCTGAAGTGAAGGTCTTGCAGATGTGACTCAGGCCAGCTTTTTGGCTTCTTGATCCTGAATGCTTCCTTCTTTATTCTGAAACAGAGTAGCTTTTGTCCTGCTAACATCCTACAGTCAGACCTAGCTGCTCACCAGCTGTGAGCTGGCAGCTGCTTTCATGTGCTTTCCCAGATTCCTTGCCCCTCACCTTCCCAAGAGTACTTGGTGGGAGGGGGAGGAGAAATGGGTGGCTGAGCCTGATGTGTTGTCATCACCTTCTTTGTAGCCCAGTTTGTCCTCAACTGCAAAGTAGTGAAGAGGGAGGTAGTGGCTATAGGTCCCTCTCCTGAAGTAGTAGTGACTTCCACCGTGTGCTGCATCAGAGTCTAAGCATCTTAGAAAGTAGGGTTTCCATAAACACTAGAAAATTAGGATTTGTAATGGAAATACCGATGGGCCCATAATGATGATGGGTGATAAACTTCAGAAACCAGAGTCTGGGTGGAATGTGTCTGAAGGTTTTCTGCTTTTGTTGTCTAGCTGGTGGGAACCCCATACTACATGTCCCCAGAGCTGTGCCAGGGGGTGAAATACAACTTCAAATCTGATATCTGGGCCGTGGGCTGTGTTGTCTTCGAGCTCCTCACCCTGAAGAGAACCTTTGATGCTACAGTAAGTCCATAGACTGTGAGATAAATTGAATATGCTGGGTTTTTTTATTGTCACAATGTCTGTGCTTGTCCTGTAGCTTTTCTAACTTTTTCTTTCTTCATGGCCATTGATAATTTGAGTGTTTATGGAAGTGAGGATCTGAGAGCTGAAGATAATGTGGGCAAACTTTTCCTGCCCACTTTGCTGATACTTTCTGATCCTCCCCACAGCCTGCGACCTCGCAGACACAGGGAGTGCAGATTGTTTGAAGGGAAACATTCCCTTTTGACCAAAGCAAGATTTCACTAATTGACTGTATGACCAAGTCCCATCTCTGCCTTTTTTTTTGGTCTGATGCTAATATTTGGGAGTGTCACAATACAGAATTCTATTCTGAGAGTTTGTAATCTCTGGAATGCCTAGGATTTAATCACAGTCTTTTTCCACAGCTAGATTATATGAGAAGTGTGGCTGGCTGGCAAGCAGGAGTTACCACACAGTCATGTGGGGAGCATGTTTGACTGGCACTTGTGGGTGGATGAATCTGCCAGTTAGTGTAGTGTGGACGTGTGGGGAGTGCAGTCAGACAGCTAGCATGGTGTGGCTGTGATATGTTCTGTACCAGCTCTGGGGCCATGTCAAATCACTGTCCTTCTCTGACTATCCATTGTCAGTGATGCATAAGCTCCAGTACATGAGTACCTGTGTGGTATCTTCGGAGTGGGGGAGTTGCTGGGGAGCTTCTGTGCACTGATGGAACCTGACATGCAGGGAGAAGCCCTTCTGTTATACTTATAAAATAAACAGCAGTATCTTATTCAGGAGGACAAGGCAATACGCCACATTTATTGTGAATGCAAAGATTTCAAAAAGCAATTGCCTGCACACACACACACACACAGAGTTCTACAAAGATAAAATACAGTTACTAGCCTCAATTGCTTGTGTTAGTCCACTGGCCAGGTGGCTAAAACACGAAGGAGGGAGCAGGGGTCTGCTGGTGTTCACTGATGCTCCTGGAGGATGATTGTAGAACCAAACTTAGTCTTTATTTATTTATTTATTTATTTTAAATAGGGGTAAGCTCTTATACCACTTTATGGGTTTTGCTTTGTCATGCTGCATTTGCATTTTGGTATGATTATTAATTACTCATATTTTGCAACATGACCATTGTTGTTTATTATAGTCAATTTTGGTTTTGATTTTTGAGGTGGACCCCAGGGCTATTAGGGTGGGCATTCTTTGGCCATTTGGGTTGTAAAAGTTATTTTTACTTTTTTAAACATTTTATGCCGGCGCCTTTTTTTGTTAGTTTTACATACATACATTACTTATTTATTTATTTACATACTAATTTTTTAACATTTATTTAAAACTTGTAACTGGAGGACTAAAGCGTCTTTCAGAAACAATAACATTTTTTTTATTTAAAACATTTACTACTATTACAAAATACAGCTATTTAATAATGAATGTTTTTGTTTTAGAACATTTGCTGCTGATACTTTAAACAGTGATTTTAAAATACATGTACTTTGATAATAGCAACAGTTTCACAGGATGATCTTTGGTAACTTTACAAACAGGATAATTAATTAATTAATGATCAGATGTTAGTTTCAGACAAACAGATGGTGGTTTTAAACAAACTTATTAATAGTGAACAGATTGCCCTACATGGCCAAAATGTAAAGCCTCTCAGAAACTGCTGTGGTGGTTTGTCATGTACCAAAAGAATAAGGGTATTTCACATAGAATCAATATAACAGAATTAGGCTTTGGGCCTACACACCCTCCTCCTTCATTAGCTCATTGGAGGAGAAGGCTGGAGTTGCCACCAAGCCCTGGCTTGGAACTGCTGACTGGAAGAGGTAGCATTTCTGCAGGGGAAGTGACTAGGTTGCTGCAGCACCCAGGGGCAGCTGCACTCAGGGGAGAGAGAGATCCAATACGCAGTCAGAGAAGGAGACGATAAACATCAGAGGCCCTCAATATCCCTCCCTGCTGGGCGCACACTCCAGCTCAGCTCCATTACAACTGATTATTATTTCCTTCCTAGAATCCTCTAAACCTGTGTGTGAAGATTGTACAGGGGAATCGGGCCATAGAGGTTGATTCCAGTGTCTACTCCCTGGAGCTGATCCAGATGGTGCACTCCTGCCTCGATCAGGTTGATAAGATTAATTTTTTCTTCAAATCCTCTGCACAGTTGCCTAAGCCCCACCGCTCCAGAGCAGAGGGTGACTGGTGGGGTGTATATTTCAGAGTGGGGGATGTAGATGCAGACAAATTCCCATGTGCCTGTGTCACCTGGTGTGTCAGTGAGTGTGACCTCTGCTTCCTCTTGTTTTCTGAAAGCTTCCTATATGGATGCCTTTCCAACTCCATAGGATTTGGGGAGGCTGCTGGATTTTCTCTTATGTGGTATGTTGTGGTTTGGTTAGAGGCCAAGAGCTTCACATTCATCAGCAGGCCTGTCAGCACGGTAGAGATAGAGGCATCCTCCAAGCACAATCTGTCCTGCTCCAGCTCTCTGAGCTATGCCTCTTGGCTTTAATGGTCTTGTTGCCATCATAGCACGTGCTTCTGGAGGCAGTTAAACAGCCCATATCTTTGGAGTGTGGGAGTCCACAATTGGAATATTTGGCATTAAACCCTGTGCTGTCCAGAGACATGATAGCCCTTTGGTTCTTTTCTGTTTGAGCTCTTGCCTTTCTGAAGGAAAGCAGGGCATGAGGGAAGGAGGTCCATGGGGGCTGGAATGAACTTTTCTGTCCCAAGAGTTCACTGTAGACAATGACCCTTTCCTTAGGGAGTGACTTGTTGCTCATCTCTTTCAGGATCCTGAGAAGAGGCCAACTGCCGATGAGCTGCTTGAAAATGTTCTTCTCAGCAAACGCAGGAGGTAGCCAAATATTCTCAACTTGAACATAGATTGGCTGTAGGGGTCAGGAGGGAACTTGGAGATCTGTGCAAACTAATAATTCTGATGCTTCCTGAATTCAGCCCTTAGATTGATTTCTGGCTGATAGGAGGCACGCCTTGAAATAGGCTCCACCTCTTCCAAGAGAGGAGAGTGGATTGCTGCTTTTCTGGCAAGACAAAGTCTTTTAATTAACTGCATATGTATGGAAGCATAGGGTACAGGGAGTGCCCATCTGCCCCTCTTTGCCCTAACAGCTGATATACTGAGAACTCTGTTATGTTTCCCTGAGACTCCTTAGATGGACCCTGGCTACTGACATTCAAGTTAGACCTCTGGGAACACACAGCAGCATTCAGGCACTTGCAAGGGCATTATAAATGCTTTTTTTTTTTTTTTTTTTTTTTGTCCTGCATCTCATGCAACAAGTCCAGTTCAGCACTTTTCCCTTTAGCCCTCCCTGCAGAGTTGTAATGAAAATGCTTCATTTCAGTGGGTGCCCACACTTAGCTGCACCAAAGACCATGTTGGCAACTTACCAGGAGCCTGAGGGCTGTGCTTGATGATTTGCCCATCCTCAGATACAGTGGAGAGGGGCAGCCCACAGAGACTGGAAGTCAAGTCCCAACATGTGCTGCTTCATGGTGTTCTAAGTGGCCTGGCAGAGATGTAACCTACATGGATTCCTCCTTCATGTAGGATGAGGGGGGCTGTGGGCCATGCTGCTGGACTGTTTGAGTTACCCTTTGGCCAACCTGGTTTTAGTAGACTTATTCCCCTGCTTTAAGGTGCTTTTCATTGGTTGGCAACCCCCAGAATGATGCAACAGGGTGTTGTCTTGCTGAGCATGCCATCTTTAGAATAAGATTTAAAACCTACATCCTATTCACTTGCGGTCATTAAAGATCCAGTGGCACTTTTCACAGAAGTTAGGGTGTAAACTTCAGCGTCCTGGCCAAGTTCTAGTTCTGGTATATACTTTTCACCTCTCTTAATTTCCCTGACAGTTTTTTAGCTCTCTGACGCATTATTTCTGCCTTAATTGTGTGTATTGCGGTGGGGTGTTAAATAGCTGCTGTGGTCCACCCCGAGAGAGAGCAGCATTTCATTTGAAAGGAAAGTAATCCCTGTGTACAGTTTCAGTTTGTGGTGTCCGTAAAATGTTCTGGGCTATAGTAATATGTTTTTACTGTTCTGTAATTTTTTTCTTTTTTTTCCTATGACAGGGAGATGGAGGATAAAGTCACGCTGCTTAATGGGCCAACCAAACGACCAAGGTAATGATTTGGGCATATATTTGAAGGGAGATTTGTAGACAATAGCCCCCCAGGTAGAAATTTTCCTGAGAGCATTAACGATGAGGCTATGATACCCTTAATGGGAGTGGTGTTATTAGAAAAAATTTAAATGGTAGAAACTCAGGGAAGGTGAAATTAAGGTTCCAGATTCCATCACCAGTCTTAACTTTGCCTATCTATCCTGACCACCCTCTACCTATAGATGGAGACTCTTATCTGGTGTCACCCACAACTGAAGCCTGCCTTGCTAAGTGAATTAATTCCACAGTTGCATGATAATCAATTTATGAGGCTATAATCCAATTCCCTCCTTTCAGGCTTGTCTAAAATATGAAGGTGGGGGTCTCTACTAAATGTGGGGAGAGTGTTAGGTGGATCATTCTGTCTCTGAGATAAGTCATCAAGTTGCAGTGGGGGAGGTCTAGGTTGGATATGAGGACAAACGTTTTCACTAGGAGGGTGGTGAAGCACTGGAGTGGGTTACCTAGGGAGGTGGTGGAATCTCCATCCTGAGAGGTTTTTAAGGCCTGGCTTGACAAAGCTCTGACTGGGATGATTTAGTTGGGGTTGGCCCTGCTTTGAGCAGGAGGTTGGACTAGATGACCTCTGAGGTCCCTTCCATCCCTAATCTTCTATGATTCGCTTGAAGGGCCCCCATGAATATTGGCTGATAATATGCTGCTAACTGATGCTGAAGCAGCATGTAGGACTCAGGTCAGAAGAGCAGGAGGTGTCCTGTGTGCCTCTCAGTTCCCTCAGGTATCATTGTTACGTCACTGGACTTGGTGAGTGGCTTAGGGGAAAGGAATGGGGGTGTAGGGCCTATATCTTCTCCATGGAGAGGTGATAGGATGACATTGACACATGCTTGGCTGTCTTTTAGTATGGGGTCCATAGACAGTGAGAGGGTTGGCTCTGGCCTATATCTGGAGGGTGTGATCTCTGACTGGCATTGGAAAGGCAAATGAGGTAGTTACAGTGGGTTTCTAGCCCAGATAGAGAGGGTTGTCAGTATAGACTGGGCTCTTCAGGCCATAATGCAGTGGTCCCCAAACTGAGGGTCATGCCTCCCTATAGCAGGTCACAGAGGAACATTCGAGGTGGCGTGTGGCGGGGCCTGGACCAGCCCCCATGGGGGGATGGGAAGGAGTACCATCCAGCTCTGCCCCACCTTTAGCCCACCTTCATTCCCTTTTGGGGCCGCAGACCAACTCTGTCTCTAGCCCCAACTCCTCCCCCATTCCCAGTTCTGCCTTCAGTCCAAGCTCTGCTGCTGAACCAACTGTGCAGTAATGGAGGAGGGACTGCAGACAGATTCAGTTACTGGTAAGCAAGGGGAGGAACAGGAAAAGTTTGGGCTCCTGTCTTAGTGGAATGGGGGAGATGTTGTGTCTACATTGTTGAGGGTCAGATGGGAAATGTTGACCTCAATGGGTGATTGGGTGAACTACAGAATGGTCAGATCACTGGCCCATGTATGGTGGGTGGGTTATGGTTTATCAGTTAGTTTGTAGTGTAAGGGAGCTAGTGGCTCTGTGGCCCATTTTAGAAATGTAAGGGAGTAGGGTGAGTGTGGACAATGGGGCAAAGCTAACATTAGTATTTTCTGATCTTTTAAGTGTGCAACTTTCTATAAAGTTCTGTTAGCAGTCTTTTGAGGGTGATAAATTCTGAACCCTGACTCAGCCCTAATGAAGTATGTTTTATGCTCAGAAAACTAAAAAACAGTTGGAGCAGTAACTCAAGTTAGCTATGGTTGTGGTGGTGAGATGAGCACAATTAATTGAGGAGAGGTGGAAAAGTGACTACACTCTTGCAAAAGAAAATTACAATGAATAACTCATATAGTTTTTAAAATAAATCCCACGACAAACATTCCTAGAAATCAGTTTTCACTTTGAGGCTTTTAAAAATGAGGATGACTAGAAAGGTAGCCTTTATTTTTTAAAATGAGGCGAGTTGTGGTGGCATTCATAATAGTCATCAGGCACTCCAGGACACAGTATCACTCCTCACAGGCATTATGCTGCCAGTGAGGAATTGGGCTATTTGTTTGAATTTTGTGACAGTTTTTCATAAAACAGGATGTGTGCATGAGTTCTCCTAGTCCCAGCTAATAAGCTAATTTGTTGCAAATAATTTCCTCAATAAATGTAGCTGTTTTACTGCTGGAGAATTATCAAACAGTTTGATTTTTCTCAAATTAATTATTTGAAAAGGTTGGCCGAGCTCTGTGTGTGATCCTGTTTCAGTCCATGTGATGTTCACAAACTGCTTACTTTGACTGAGGGTTCCATTTTGTGACTGGTCACCTAAGTTATATGATGTGTGTTTGCTCCCTGATTGGATGGCTGAAACTCTGTTAAAGAGGGAAACTGGATACTATGAGATGGCCATGTTTACCTTTGTATATTTGCAAGGTTGTTTGTGAATCTTTAATTTCCTGAGCAGTTTTTCATGAGTATTTGTGAGGCCTTCACATTTGACAAACCTGAACTGTCATGCCAATGTTCACAAAAATCCCAAAGGTTTGTAAATGTTGGAGGCTCCTTTCTCTGCAATGCTCTTTCAGCTGTACTCCTGAGCATGTTTATAACACTTCAGACCTCACAGTCTCTGAGTAGAGAGAACAATTTTTGTAAAAAAACAAAACTTCAATAATGTTTGTGACATGTTACAGCTCTGACCCAAGCAATCCAATTATCTTCCAACTTCTCCTCTGTGTGGGGACCAGAAGGAAGGATTTGGGTTGAACAGTGTTGATAATGGCCAGAGCTTCATACTAAGAGCACTTATGTTCTGGGGGGGGGGTCTTACACAGGTCGAGCACCGTCAGTGAGGCACCAATTGCAGTGGTGACTTCGCGCACTAGTGAAGTGTATGTTTGGGGAGGTGGGAAGTCCACCCCTCAGAAGCTGGATGTCATCAAAAGTGGCTGCAGTGCCCGTCAGGTGTGTGCTGGAAACACTCACTTTGCTGTGGTGACGGTGGAGAAAGAGCTCTACACTTGGGTGGTAAGTGAGCCAAGCAGAAAGAACTTGGGAAGGCTGGGAGGCCAAGGGTAGAAGATCTAAAAGCTAGAATATCCAGCTATAGGACGGTTCACCAGTCTGCTAGAAACAGGAGAATGGGAGCTTAGGAAGGAGAGAAATGAGATGTAGGTGAGCTTGGGGATTGGATGAAGCAGGGGACTGATAGTTGGAGGCAGCCCCTTTGAGTGCTACTGTAAATCTCTCACATATAATATATTTTTGGTGGCATATGTGTGTCGCACCCAGCTGCGAGCCCAGCTCATGAGAATCAGGAGGATGCCCCCAGGCACCGACCTGGGAGCTGGGACCTGATGGGAAGCAGGGGGCTGCTCCCCATCTCCCCCAGGAGCTGGCAGCTGCTGCTCACTTCCCAGCTGGAAGCTGTGACAGGGCAGGAAGCGGGCGGCTGCAGCCTGGCTTCCCGGGACTGTGGCCGCTGCTGCCCACCTCCCAGCTGGGACTGGGTGGGAAGCAAGCTGTTGCAGCCTGACTTTACCAGAAGTCGGCAGCTGCCACCCACCTCCCCTCCACTCAGTTTTTCCCCAGGTACCCCCTGCATGTGTCTCGTGTACCCCCAGGTACATGTACCACAGGCTGAGAAACTATGCCCCACCACAAAGTGCAATGGAGGTCGTCTGATTCCATTGGCCTGCATCTAATTCTGGAGCAGGGTTTTCAGAGACCGCACAGAATGGGTGCAGGAGCCGGTTAGAATTCAGGAGTCGTGCCAAGTGCAGGAACCATGGCATAGCTGGACTTCGATAGGGCTCAGAGTACTCTGCAGCAGGCTGGCTCCAAGTTCTGCAGCAAGGGCCCCTGCGTTCAGTGACCAAGGGGGAGACTGCAGCAGCCTAAAGTGAATGGTTTCTGGTGATTTTAGAAGAGTTTCTCCTGTTGCTTTGGTGTCAAAGTAAACAAATGCATCCCATTCCTACATTTTCGTTGTTTTCCAGGTATTTGTATTGACAGCACATGACTGCAGCATGGAAGAGGAGGAACAGGAAATTCTGTTCATTGAATAGGTGATAGGTCTCTAGGGGAGAGAGGCAGTTTGGGATTGTGGGACAAACACATTCACTGTTAAAACCATCCGTTAAATCATTAGCACTGTTGACATTTTAATTGTCATATTTAGGTTTCAGCATCAGTAACCCATCAAGATGAATGGGGAAGTTCACAATTCTCAGAGCTATTGTTTCAGTCTGTCTGCAGATTCAGGCAGACATTGCTACATCAGTGAACGTTTCACATGCTTAAGGATTTCTTTGCACCTATAACCATTAGCAGCGTATGTAATAATGATGATGAAAGCTGAGGTCCTTGAGCGCTGTTCTGCAGAAATGAGTGTATTCTGCAGCAATCCAGATTTACACAGGGCCTTAGTCATGTAATGCACCTATCCATTTGTGTAGACATGGGAAAGGAGAGGGATTCCTTCCTGACCTGGGTGGCCATCAGCTGGTGGCTTGAAACCTGATTGCTCCTCCTTAGTGCATAACTGTAAAGCTGCCCAAAGTGGCATTTAAGTGGTGCTTAGTCATGTACCACTAAGAGAGCAGCCCCTTCCCTAGGACATGGTAGCTAAAACGCTTTCCCATGCTCAGTTGCTGTTTTCTCCTGTCCTCCTCATCCTCAGAGGCTTCAAGAATACTGACAGTATGTCCCTGAGCTTTGGACATGCATCCTTAACAGGCTTCTATGTATTACAGAATATGCAGGGGGGCACAAAACTGCATGGCCAGCTGGGGCATGGAGACAAAGCTTCCTACCGGCAGCCGAAGCGTGTGGAGAAGTTGCAGGGGAAGGCCATCCACCAGGTCTCCTGTGGGGATGACTTTACCATTTGCATCACAGGTGAGAGATGGATTGGGTGGCATGAAGAGAAACCATGGTCTGCTGCACTATGGGCCAGTCAGCCTCCAAGCCCAGATCAGCAGAGCAACTTTACCAGGGGAAAGGCTACACTTTGGCCTATTCTGAGTTTCTCAAACAAGAGACCTGCAAGTCCCAGCATACAAGGATCCATCTTAACATGAATAACCAGGTTACATTTCAGGCAGAGACTTTATAGTCTCCTGGGGTCACTCCTCTGTGCTAAAGATGAGTGACCACAGGGATCAGGCTCCTTTGGCCACCCTGTGGGAGGTTAAAAGACAGCTTGATGCAAGCTCCATGTGCTGACTGAGTTTCCCCCTTCTTTCATGCAGATGAAGGCCAGGTGTATGCCTTTGGCTCAGACTATTATGGCTGCATGGGTGTCGACAAGGCTTTTGGCTCTGAGGTCCTGGACCCCCTGCAGCTGGACTTCTTCCTCAGCAACCCCGTAGAGCAGGTCTCCTGTGGAGATAATCACGTGGCTGTTCTGACTAGACACAGAGAAGTCTACTCGTGGGGCTGTGGAGAGTATGGTATGTGAAGTCATGCCATGTCCTCTTTCTGGGACCTGGTCCAAGCTTTGGAGGCCTAGGGTGGTCAGACATACTGTGGCTCTGAGTGGGAATGGAGGCGTATTCACTTTTATTCTCAACTGGTGGCTATGATGCAGTTATAGAAAGCAGAGAATGGATGAGGGCTGCCTATGGCACCTTGGGTCCAAAAATCACCTAGTCGTTCATGAGGGTTTCTTTCCAACTTAGATTGAGAGATGAGGAATGAGCCTTTGAGACTTTACTGTAGGAAGTTGGGAGGTGGTAGTTTCCCCAGGAATAGGGCACTCAGACTTGGGGACAGATGGTTCCCTGCGACCTGAAGCAGTGTACTTTGACTTTGGAAGGGTTACCCTGATGAATGGGAGGCGATGCTGTTTTCCTAGAAGCAAGGCTCCTGGCCTTGGGGGATTCTCCTGGAAGTGGGGAAGGACAAGACCATCTCCCAGGGACAGGCTCCTCAGCCTTAGAAAGATTGTGTATGGCTGTTTTTCACCGTGGTCTCTTTGCTGACACAGGGCGCCTGGGTTTGGATTCGGAAGAGGATCACTACACCCCTCAGAAGGTAAAACTCCAGCTGCCTCCTTCTGATATGCCTCTTGGGCATTGATCCGGGTCCAAATGAGTCACTGTTTTAAAAAATGTGCTGCTTTGAGTTTGTTTTTCCCAAAGCACAGAAGAGCTTTGAGGATCCCATATTCACCTCACCAATCACTGGACCTAGATCTAATAGCAGCTATCAGTCTGTCTGAGAAGGGAAATATAGCTCTCAAAATGTCTAAACTAGGGTGCCTTCTGCCAATCTCACTGCTCTGAGACCTCCTTGCACAGACAAATAATAGCATGTGCTGAACTTGACGAGAAAGCCCCATAGGAAAGGCGGTTCCTGAACTATTAGTCAGTACCAGATTCCATGCCCTGAGAGAGGAAAATTGCACTTCTCTAACCTTCTTTGAGCATTTCACAAAATAATGTCAAAAGGCAAATGAATTGATATAATTTTTCAAAGATTATTTGGAAGTCCATATAAAATGCCTCCCAAAAAGGAGTGTGGAGTAAAGTTCTAGAGGTGGAGTTGGTCTCGGGGCCAAGAGGGAATGGGCTGGGGCTCAGGGCTGGAGTAAAGCTGCTGCTGGGGATGGAATGGAGTTGGGGCTGGAGAGGGGCTGGGTGGTGCTCCTTCCCTGTCCCGTGTGGGGGCTGGCCCATGCCCGCTGTGTGCTCCCTGAATGTTCCTCTGTGCCCCTTGGGAGGGTGCACCCCACAGTTTGGGGACCACTGGCTTAAGAAGTAACTTCCCTTCTGGAATAACAATAACAGTTACTAATACAAAATACCATTAAGGTCACAAGCTTGGTACGATTCAATGGATCATACATTTATATGGATGGGCTTCATGTCATAAAACCAAACTAACTGTCAGGAAGACAGAACTTCCCTGTGGTCAGTTTATTTTGTTAGGAAGTTTCTTACACATTCATCTGAAGCAGCTTGTATGGGCCATTGTCAGGAATAGGTCCTAGACTAGATGAGCCACTGCTCTGATCCAGTAAGACATTTCCTATGTTCTAGGTTTGGGTTTGGTCCTTGGTTTCTGCTCTGTAGCTGCCAGGACTTGATTCCCTGCATTTGTGTTTTCAATTTAGGTGGATGTTCCAAAGACCTTGAACATTGTCTCAGTCCAATGTGGCTGTGATGGCACCTTCCTGCTGACCCAAACGGGCAAAGTGCTGGCATGTGGACTCAACGAGTTCAACAAACTGGGCCTGAACCAATGCACATCAGGGATCATCAACCATGATGTGAGTGCATCTGGTGCTCCTGTGCCTGATCCCAGGGTTACCTAGAAGATGGGGAAGCAGAGGTCCCCCAACAATGGCAAGAAATCCATCACATGGGATACATCAATCCACTGGATCCCAGCTCAGAGCTCCAGGGGGAAGGGAAATCCCAAGGCACCAGCTAGTATGATGAGAGGCAAATCATTCCCCAGCCTCACATCTGCCAGGGGTTCAGTTCACTTCTGTGGTGGTAAAACAGCATGTTAGCTGCACCTGGGGAACTCGTACAATGTAAGTGGAATCCGAGCCTGGCAGGAATTGCCTGCCTTCTTGCAGGGCTGGCAGACCCAGCACTGACCTCTACCCAAGACCTGCATAGACAGATCTTGGCTGGTGAATGTTCATGATGAATGTGCCCATGGGGTGCTGGGTCTGGGCTTTAACTGATTATGTCTGGTCTTTTCCTTCAGACCTACTATGAAGTTCCCTACACCACTTCCCTTACTCTGGCCAAGCAGCTCTCCTTCTATAAGATCCGCACCATTGCCCCAGGAAGGACGCACACAGCTTCCATAGATGGTGAGACCTACTCACAGTGCAGGTGCTGTTGGGAAACGCTGCACTTCCCCACTCCCAGTTAGAAGAACTAGTACTCCCAAGGGATACGCTTTCAATGTACATGTCACTGGCTTGTATGCCATATTCGGAGTTAGTGAGGATACCAGGTGTCTGGCTCTTTAAATCAGCTCTATTCCATTTCATGCACTGAGCAAAGTAGAAGCTCCTGAAGTCCCACCCAGTGATTGTGAGCTGAGTGCTGGCCCTTGGACGTTGAAGGTTTTAGATAGGGCCTCAGCTTCCTTTGCCATTGGCTGTCAGTTCCTGGAGCAGGCATGAATTTAATGTTCAGCAGCAGCGATATCAGAGCTTGGGTCAGCCCTCTTAAAGGAAGGGGAGGCTTGTGCATGGATAATATCTTGGAAAAGCTGAGGTTCTGCTTTAGAACTTAATCAGGCCCTTTGGTTTCCCCTGCCAGGGCACCTTAGTTAAGGGACTGGGAGGAATTATGGGATCCAGAGTGAAAGGTGGGAAGCAAGGAGAGAATAGAATGGAGGGGGAAGTTTCTTGGACTGAAGCAATTCTCACTGGCTAATAGCCCCCTTCCAGCATGACCAGGTTCTTAGCAGAGTCCTTTTTAGTCATGGGCTGTTGCTATAACTTCTCTTTGTATGCGTAATTACTTCCCATTTTGGGTACCCACCATGATTCTCCTCATTCCTCCTGTCAGAGCGGGGACGCTTACTGACCTTTGGCTCCAACAAATGTGGACAGCTGGGTGTTGGCGACTATAAGAAGCATCTGGGAATTAACCTGCTGGGAGGCCCCCTTGGGGGTAAGCAGGTGATCAGGGTTTCATGTGGAGATGAATTCACCATAGCTGCTACTGACGGTGAGTGGGCATTTGTGAGGCTGCAGTGGACTCCTCCTGCGGGCTGGGTCTGCAGATTAGTATGACATTTGACTCCCATCTAACAGAGGCAGCATTTCCTATATTATCTGCCATCAGGATAGCAGAGAAGGGCGCAGTCTTTGCATTTACCTCTGGCACAGTCACTCTCTAAAAGGCTGTGATTGGGGTAGGCAAATTTTCCCGAGATTGGTGCCATATCAGTGGGATAGGGCAGCCCAAAGCTTTAGCTAATGCTGTCCACCAAGCATTGGGCTGAAGACTGGCTGCTACACTTCACTATACACAGTTTTAGCCCTCCAGTGGCTGGCTGGGAGCAGGTGGATCAGATGCCCTGTCTGTCTTGAACCAGAGTAGTTATGGGAAAGAAGTGAGGTCTCTGTAATGAGTCCAGGCCGGCGGAGCCCCTGGAAGAGAAATGTGGTGTTTCTAAGTTCAGGCTAATGGATCAGTTTTTCTCTAGATAACCATATCTTTGCCTGGGGCAATGGTGGGAATGGACGTCTGGCAATGACACCAACAGAGAGAGCTCATGGCTCCGATATTTGTACTTCATGGCCTCGGCCCATTTTTGGGTCCCTGCATCACGTTCCAGATCTGTCCTGCCGAGGCTGGCACACCATTCTCATCGTTGGTGAGTGTCATTCGGGGACGGGCTGCTCCAAGGACATTTGTCGTTATAGCTCAGTACTCGCTGACATGGGCTTACTGGGAGGGAGGGTCAAGATCATTCTGGGGGAACTCTGGCGAGTCCACATCAGCCCTGCTACTGGAATGCTGGCTTTGTCCTGGTTTGATTTGTCCTACCTTTGCTAGAGCCCATTTATTGAAGGGATATTTCTTCTTTCCACAGAAAAGGTGCTGAATTCTAAAACCATCCGATCCAACAGTAGTGGCTTGTCCATCGGTACGGGTGAGTAGCCAGCTGGGGATAAAAGCCAGGTTGGTCATGCCACAGCTGGCGTTCCTGGGCAGCAGCAGCTCTGACACACTGGAATGCTTCAGACATAAGCACAGGTCATTTCAACGGGCTTTCAGAGCCAGTCATTACCCACCCCACATTCATTGCTTCCTGCCTGCACTGGGCTTCTGGTCTCCTTCCGTACTGGGGCCAGCTGACTGCCTTCCTCTCCAGCATTCTGGTGTCTGTGAGGAGCATGCTGAAAGGGGAGGGTACGTTCCTCAGTTAGTACAGTGTGACACACACTGTCTGCTTAGATGCCAGCAAAACTGTCCTTGTAAATCAAACCAGGTTCCAACCCAGTCAAAGCCCTAGAAGTGTGAGATCTGAGAGAGCTAGAGCAGATGAAATTTCTGAAGAGCAATGACCTTCGGTCCTTGCAGCAGGCTCTGGAGGTAACAGATGTGAGAGCCAAATACCAGAAATGTAAACATCCTCTGCCTACTCGGTGTTGCAGTCCCTGCCCAGCAGGAGGCTTACAGACTGAGTGAGACAGAAGAGTGCAGACGAGGAAGTCCTTGGTCTGTGCAGCGTGGCTCTGTTGTCCTATCCAGTTACCTTGGTATCTGGGTGTGAATTATGGTATCTGGCCAACTGCACAGGCTGAGACCCCTGTGTTTTTTCAGACATGGCCCTTGCACCCAGTGCACCATGTGAGTGGATGCACCTCGGTCCTGTCACAGGGTTTCATTTCTGTCTTTGAAAGGCCTCAAAGAAGAATGTGAGGGGCTTTGAATAAAGAGAGGGAGGCCAACTAGTGCACAAGATGAGGAAGGGCCAAGCCTAAGGGGAAGAATCCAAACAGCATGGGAGAGGAGTAGGATGAGATGGAGGCAGGAGCTGAGCTCTGTGGGGCCTCTAAGATGAGACACTTGAACTTGATGTGGAAGGCAAGAGGAGATCAATAGAGGGACGTGAGTGGGGAGGTGATATGATGACAGCTGCTGGAGGGGACATCTTTGCAGGGTGGATAAAAATCAATGATTTTTTAAAAAATAAAATCGGCTTTTTTATTTAAATCAGATTTTTAAATTTTTTTTAAATCAATAAAATACTAAATTTCTCTCTCCTTTAAAAAATAAGTTACAATTAAATCTCATCGCAAACATGATAAACCTGTGCTTACAGTCTCATAAAAATGAATAAATGGCTCTTGTCTGTCAAGCCTAACTACCAGCTCTTGCTTCTTGAATGTTCTGGGCTTTCAGTTTGTGTTTCTCAGCAGACTAAAGTTACATGTGTAAAGAAAGACACAGGCTGGATAGGATTATTGTTGTTCTGTGCTTATGTGGTGGTGGAGCTGGGCCAAGGAAGGCAGAGGAGTTAGTTAAGACACTCTTAAACGCAGAGAGACAAAGGACAGAGGCAGAGTACAAAGGAACAGGAGTGGACTGGAAAGAAAAAGGGAAGACATTATTCAGTACACACACAGCTTCCTATATTCCCCCACACTTTTGTCACAGAAAAACTCTCATGGCTTCTGGGCATAAGAGAGATCCTATCTGGGAATATTTTGAAGAAATTCCTTCCGTGGGTAAAAAAGGAAAACGTGTCAAGTGTGAGCAGTGCAAGAAGGAGATGCAGGGTCTAGTTACAAGAATGAAACATCATTATGAAAACTGCTTATTGGGAGAAAATGATGTGGATGAAGATGTGGATATGTCTGAAAAACAATGTGGATCAACTGGTTAGTAACTTAAATAATTCACTTTGCAATGCATCATTCGTCAAGGCTCTCTCTATGCCTTTTAGTATAAGTGTGATTTAACAAGTAAATTCCCAAGCTGTTGCTATGTTGGATGTTGCTAGAAAAAGAAGTGTAGTTTAGCTAATCCTTATGGCTTGTTTAATTAGTTAAACTAGAATCTATCACCCAAATGTATGGTACTGAAAGCTGCAGTAAGAGAAATCTAGAGTAGCCAGTTGCCACTGGGTGTAATTTTCTTATTTTATATTACATAATCTATGCCCCTTATTTTGGAACATCATGGCCACAGACCATAATGGTGATGCCATAAGTCTATTCCCTATTTTACTTCAGCAAAACTTAGCTTTCCCAAGGGAACCCCATCCTATACTTGTTTTCTCAAAGAACAGAAGTGCCAGTGAATTGTATGGGGCTTACTCCAAAACTAAGTGCACTCTAAATGCAGTCAGTCTTAGCTTTTTTGGTAATTTGGAATCGGATCTGCATCCTTGCTGAAAAAAATGTAAATGATTAACTGAATAATAGAGTGAGAAGAACTGAAGAACGACTATTCAAAATTATATTTGAATTTTGTTTCAGAATCTCATTTAAGCATAAGAGACTTTGACTGTGACTGTCTATCTGCAACAACTTCAGAGTCATCCGTTAGTATTGTTAGCAGCAGGGCTGCAACTAAAGCTATTTCAGACAACAAAGTGTCAGTAGCAAACAAAAGATTTCAATCACCCAGTTAAACCTCCACCATGCATGCGTTTATAGTAAGGACCAGCAAATATCAACAAGATACCATAGATGAAAAGATTGCTTGGTTCATTTATGCCACAAATTCTCCTTTTCACATTGTTAACCACTGGTAAATGACAAAGTGTTTATTGTTGAGTCCTTACGACCAGTCCACCTGGTAGAGCAGACATTGATGGAAAGTTGCTAGATACAGTGTATGAGAAGGAACTTCAACAGTGTGCAAGAAATACTGAAGGAAAATTTGCCAGTTTAAGCCTTGATGGGTGGAGCAACGTACACAATGATCCAGTAATATGTGCCTGTGTGATAATAGAAGATGGGGTTGCATATCTTTCAGAAACAATAGATACATCGGGAAATGTCCACACAACAGAATATTTAAAAGAAGTGGCAGTGAAAGCTGTAATAAACTGTGAATAATTATTCAACTGTCACGTGCAGTTTTGTCACAGACAATGCTGCAAATGTGGCAAAGATGAGAAGATACTTAGAAGAAGAAATGGAAGGATGTTCCTTAATAACATACAGCTGAAGTGCCCATTTAATGCATCTTTTAGCCAAAGACTTAAGTACGTCTTCTCCAGGAATAAAAAAAAATGTTGAAGTCACAAAATACTCCGTAAGAACCATTTTGCTTCAGCTTCACTGAAGAGAGCAGGAGGATCCAAACTAATTCTTCTTCAAGATATTTGATAGAATTATGTGGTTAATTGCTTTAAACAATTTATTAAGCACAGGCCTATTCTCATAAAACTTTGTGAAGAAAACTGTGATAAAATAGATGGCAGTATCTCATCCAGAGTATCTAACATTGGATTAAAGAGGAATGTAGAGGATATGCTCGGTATACTGAAGTCTATATCCACAGCCTTAAACAAACTTCAGAGAAATTGTTGCTGCATTGCTGATGCTGTCGAAATTTGGAAGGCACTTCAAGAGACATTGAAGAAAGAAATACCTCACCAGAAAGTTAAACTGCAGGCAGTAAAGAAGTGAATGGATCAAGTACTAACTCCACCTCATTTTCTTGAGAACATTCTTGACCCCAGATATAAAGATAAGATGCCTAACTTCTGAAGAAGATGATGCTGCCATGGCAAGGGCATCTCAAAATCACTGCTCAGTTATGCCAGTCATAATAAAATTCAGGGCTGGAGCGGAACCATTTGAACAGTACCTGTTTACTGATGATGTTTTGAACAAAGTCACTCCCCTGAACTGGTGAAAATCATTAGCCAGGCATCTTGACACAGAGTTCCTTCAGTTGCCAAGCCAACTTTTCAGAGCAGTGGCTTCCTCTGTAGACACAAAGAGAATATATGCATCCTTTGGTATTATTCACTCACAGCTAAGAAATTGACTGGGAGTTGAAAAAGCAGGAAAACTCGTATTTCTGTTTGTCTATGAATAAAAATGAAAGTGGGAGTGGAGAAGATGAGAGCTAGCTGTAGAAGTTTTAAGGACAGTGTATGTTTAGTGTTGTGATGACTTGTCTGTTAGAGTTAAAATTTGAAAATTAAAAAAAAAGTTTAAGGACAGCTGTCAGCCGGCAACTCAGGAGACTGCTGCAACTGCAAATGTGAAACATTTATGTAACAATTAAGATTTAGTTTAATAAAATATGTGCTATTGTGTTTGTGTGTGTGTGATTTAGTTCTTACCATTCCTAATGTACTGCTGCTACATCTGCAGCTTGACACAGGTAATGAGTATTATATACTATTTCCTTAATTAATAAAAATCCAGTTATCTAAAAAATTACACAAAGTATACCCTCCTAGATGATGTAAATTGCTGTATTAAATTGTAAATTATCATGTTTTAGTGATCAGATTTGGACCATTGTTTAAGAAATATGTGAAGTAGTATCAGTGGGAAACTTGATTTAAATCAATTATTTTTTTCTTAGTGATTTAAATCAATTATTCAAATTGCCTTGATTTAAATCAATCCACCCTGAACCTTTGGCAGAAACATTTTGGATGGACTGAAGGAGAGCGAGGGCAGAGGCATGTTGGTGGGAGAGCCGTACACTCTGTGGTCTGTGTCTAGTTAGACAGCTTAGCGTGGGGTGCCAGTGGTTCAATAACTCTCACCAAAGTGGCAATGACCTTTCAAATGGACTCTATTATGAGGATTAGGAAGGCAAGGCAGGCTGATAGGATTGGACTGGAAACTTGTGGAGGTGGGTGGGACTGGATGAGTGGCTACAGATAGGAAGAAAGGGTATAGTGTGTGGGGAGAAATCAGTCAACTCTTCTATCTGATCTGTCCAGGCATTTGTCAACAGTGTCCCTTTGTGTAACAGGAGCCTGCTTGATGGATGAGGAGGTGGTTACCTATCTGTGAGTCACTGCAAGGACTTTTGGGTGGGGAGAGAGAGGACCAGGAAGCAAGAATGTGTGGCAGAGGGTCACTTTTAGGGAGGGTTGCATGGTATTTACTTAATTGCAGCTAGAAGGAGATGATGTCCAGGCAAACCCTGTCCTTAGTGCTCTGCAGTAAAAGTAGCTTCCAGAAGGATAACCGCCTTTTTTTTCTCTATCTCATCTGGGATCCAGTAGCAGCTGCATTCCCTGAACTGGCAAGCCAGTGAAATGTTTGTTGTTGCTTCTCTTTTTTGTCTACCAGTTGCTCAGAGCTGCACAACTGGTGGAGGAGAGGAGGAGGAAAATGAGCGGGAATCTGAGACCCCTGATCCAAGTGGAGGCTTTCGGGGAACCATGGAAGCAGATCATGGAATGGGGGCCTGGATCAGTGCCACAGAGGACGTGGGAGACAGTAGTGCTGACAGCAGCTCCTGCCCTGGCTGGCTGCGTAAGGTAACAGACTGTCTCATGAATTTATCTAAAATCCCAGAGTCTGGGATCACAGTTAAGGGCCCAGCAAGAGGAGCTCTGAGAGGCTTCTCTCCAGACTGCCTGTGCAGCCTTTATTCTGCACCACCAGTGGGCACAAGAGTCAGCCTCTTTACCAGTTTGACTTTTCTCTGCACTCCTTGTTCTGTGGTAGTACCTGGAATTAGACACAGCAGACACCACCAGTTTGGTTGACTTAATGTACCCTATCTACACACGCACACACCATACATCATTTGAAAGTGTATCATGTCTACTTTAAGATGGGGTACAATGTGGAGCTGTCAAGTGGTGCCATTACCATAGAAATCGGATAAACAATACCACTAACACATTAAAAATGACTACTTGGAAATATTTGCTTTCATTTCTGTTAGTTTAATTACTCTGGGTATTATTGCAAGACATACAATTGGATTTCTTTGTGACCCAAAGCATCACAACAACAATCTAAAGGGTGAAACAAAATCTAATAATAAATTCATACAGGTATCGTTGAAATGTAATAGCATTAGTAACATTTCTAGTCAACATTATCATCATCTCATTCATCATTATGATCTCTATTGAGTGCGTGGAAACCATAGTCTTCATTGCCTTGGCTTGTACACAGTTCTGTGCAGGGAAGATTGTTCTTATTAAAGACGCAGTGGATTGTGCAGCAACTTCTACTGGTACAGGGACAGATAAGGTCTTGTAGAAGCTCAGATGCCATTGGGCCCTTGTTGAAGAATACGGGAAGTAGTTCATCATCTGCATTGCAATAGTTGACCAATATGTGAGGACATTCAAATATGGGTTTGCCTTTTGCTGAGCCCTTTTGATGAGCTTTTCAAAATTGTCCTCATGTTGTGGGAGTTTGACTAGTGACTTGTTCTTTGTGATGGCTAGATTGAGGTATAAGCAATTCAGGCCTCTGTGGGTCTCCTTTTCTCTCTCTCACTGGTTAGACAGCACTGCTACCAACTTCTTTGGTGCAGAAATTGTGGCTTGGCAGTCACTGTCTCCCAATTTGGCAAGATGTCTGAAGTGGTAAGCTATCTATGTTTTTACACCATTAAACAGTTTTTTCCCAATACTAAATAGGGCTGATGCAGAGTCACATCCTGTTAATATATGTACAGCAGGAAGTGTGTTGCAGAAGTCAGGGTGAATGCATCACAAATTGCATGCACAATATGAAGCAATGCTTGTCAGTTGTGCTGGTAATGGTAATGTTGCCTACATATTACCTATGTGTTCCAGTTTTGGAAAGCAATGAACAGCAAGGACCAAAACTTCTGTATCAGGTGACCGTATTGTGGTTCCTGTAACACCAAGAGACCTAAAAGCCATTTTTGGCACATGCAGAAGCATCCTTGTCCTTTTCCTCTTGAGTGCTGTAGAAGTTTTGGACTGCTTCAAAACCTCTTCTGGTGGTGGACTTTGCTTACTTCACCATTGGAAAAGCCTCCAGCAAAAAAGAATGTTTGTGTTGGGTGTTCCTACACTCTCTGATGCATTTTTAACCCTGTATTCCTAGAGGGATTTTACAAGTGATCGCTTGTTGGACATCATATTTAGAAACTTTTTCCATGTTCCAATTGCCTGGTATTTCTTGCATTCAACTTTAGATTCTGTCCAGCGCTGTCTTTCTGCAGTTTTCACAAAGTTATTGTCATATCTTCAAAGACTTTAATTACAGAATTAGCTTTGTCATATCCTTTTAGTACTCAGCAGGCAATTCATCAAATGTGAGGGATTTGTCTCCAGCCATCACTTGTATGAGAGCCATGGCATCTCCGATGTACACTGTGGTTTCTTTGCAACATGCTTTTAGCTCATGGGGTCTTTCAGCCTGAGCTTCCAGCTGATGCCATAATTCAGCTTTGTCTGTTCTCCTTCTTGTTCCATCAGCATGGAAGAGGGACATGGGCACAGGTGCTGTTGGGTGATTAAGAACAGTTGCCATTGAAACTACCATCTCTGCATCTTGCTAAGGATTGGGCTCTGCAGAAAACAATTTCAGGACTAATGACTGCTCCAATTGTCCCTCCTTTGAGAGACTTAAATTTGGTCTTTTTGGCCACGTCAGCAAGTGTTTTGATGCCAGATTTCTTGAGTGGGCTAAAGATGTGTCCTATCAGAATCAGGTGCCTGTCTCACAAGTCTCTCCATTTGTTCTTCTCCAACATCTGCTGTTACATCTGATTTTAAATGCAGTCTAGCAGGTATGTTGATAAGCTCCTCAGGGTATGATTCAGGGTCAAATGGGTTTGTCACGTTGTTGATGACATGGCTGGTAAGAGGTATAACATGCTTTTCATCCTTTAGTGCACATGCAAGGATCTGTTTGTGGACTGTCCTCATTACTTGTTGTTAGGCCACTTCTTTTCCCATATTCTTTTGCATATTTATACTATGACACTATGTATTACCATCTCTGTCGCTAATACTGACCTGTGCAGAAATGTCACTGAATTAAAAAGCTAGTTTCTAGAATATTTCAAAGGCAAGTACCACATGCATAGGCAATTAAACATTCTACCAGGCAGACCAGATGCTACATTGTATGTACAATAGCTTACATTAGTAATTCACATACATTTATATCTACCCACTATGTAGGTATGCAATCTGCTGCCAATGGTGCACAGCCTTCAGTGTGAGACTGATCTGGTCAAGCTTCAGTTGAGAGTATAGAAAACTGTTATAGTCACTTGTGAGATACTTTGACAATTAAGAATATGCAATGTGAAAATATTTCATGTTAGTATATTACAAAATGTTGATATTCATCTTTTTTGCCACATGCTAAACATAATCATTTCTGAAAAAAACACTTGCCCCTGCAAGATTAATACAAATCTGCTAATACATTGTTGTTTGGTAGCTTTGACCAATAAACACCACATTAAGGTGTTGAAATGAGCTTAAATAGTAAAATCTGTAGTCATGGTCATGTTGCAGTGTCTCTGAAACTGTGCAGAAAATGACACTTTTTTGTTTTTTTGGGTACTAGTTTTTCACTTTGCCTACAGGCTTACTGTACCACTTGATAGCTCATATCATGTTTTGTGTAAACATAAATAACTTGAAAGCTTATTTTATGTGTGATGTGGATGTGTGAGGATGGGTACATTAAACTCCAAAAGTATGGCCCTTTTTGGAGAATTGGCGCATGCCTAAATGGTCCCACAAATGGGACTTGTCAGCTAACCAGCCTACACCAGCAAGTGGTGTGGAGTTCACCATTGTTCACCCAGTGGTGATCAGAGAACATAGTGCAATGCCAGGCTACTGAACACAGGAGCGGGTCTCCTTGCTAGTCTGACTTCAGGCAAGGGATCTGCTGTGTGAGGAGCCCTTAAGCCGTAGTCATGTTTTCCACCACAAGAGAGTGCTGGTGTCTTGTTGGAAGAGATGCAGGGTGTTGGGAGTGTGAGGAACCTCTGACACAATGTTGCTTCTGTGTCTGTCCAGGAACTAGAGAATGCTGAATTCATCCCCATGCCTGATAGCCCCTTTCCTATGAGCACAGCCTCTTCAGAGCCTGAAAAGGAGACTCTTCCCTACCAGGAATTGCAAGGACTCAAAGTGGCCTCGGATGCCTCTGCTGAATTCAACAAGCCCAAGACAGAACCCCAGGTAACATGTGGATGGTATACCTTAAGATCACCTCTCCCACAATGAATGATGAGAACTGATGGGACTATAAATGGCAACGTTTGAGTTGTAGGAAGGTTTAGTGGGGGCCATTGGGTCTGGCTAAATGATGATCTGGATGAGAGCGGAAAAAGGCATGTTGATGTTCACAGTTGATGCTAACTTGGGAGGACCTGCAAATAGAAGTGAGGAGAGAGAAATCCAAGGGGTCTAGAGAGCGTAGACACATAGATAGGAAATAAAATGAGTTTCACCTTAGGAAAAATGCAGCTAATGCATTTGGGGTCGGGTTTGTTGCCAGGGAATAATGTAAGAGTTAATATCTTGCTGACTTGGCTGCCCAAGGATCCAGCAAAATCTGTGACGTTACCAGCTTTGGTGCCATCTTCCATTCTCAGTCTCTCACCATGGCACAGGCAGCCACTGGCCTGGGATGTTTCCCACATTGCACACACATGCAAACTCACTCCCCTCTCTCCGCAGCAAACCTGTTCAGCTCCCACCCTGTCCTGTATGGAGGGGAAGGCAACGTCTCCAGCTGCAGCCTGTGTGTGCAGCACTCTGCAGGCTGAGGTGGAGCGGCTGCAGGGCTTGGTGTTACAGTGTCTGGCTGATCAACAGAAGCTGCAGCAGGAAACCAGTCGTCTCTGTGCCCAGCTCCAGAGGTTCTGTGGCGGGACAGAGAGAATGCAGCAGGTGAGAGCACCCCTTGGGTGTGGCATTCAGACCACTAATTCAGGCTGAGAACACCAATGGCCCCTGGAAGATAGGGGGTAGAGAACTTTGATCCTGGATCTGTCTGGACTGGGGGAAGGTGGGGAGAGGAGGAGGAACTTTTAATCAAACTCAGTTTCTTAAGACAGCAGGAGGTGGGGGGTATAGGGTAAAAATGCCTTGTGCCTCTCGCTCTTTGTCAGCTGCAGAGACACTCTGTGGCAATAATTTAGTAGTAGTATTGCTGTGAGGCAGGCACTTCAGTCCCTAAGAGGCCTGGGGCACTTAGTATTTCTCCTGCCCAAGAAGAGGGAAGCCACTTAGATGCAGTGTGCCCTGGACGGGACTGCCACAGTTGGTCTCTCCGTAATGGTAGAAGCTGCATCTGGTGTAGCCAGCAGCTGAGTTTTGGGAGTGACAGTGTTTTGTCTGGACAGCTGCAGGCTCATTCCAAAGGAACCCAGACTGCCAAAGAAGAGATGGAAACAGATCCAAAACCTGAGTTGGATTCAGATTCCTGGTGTCTCCTGGGAACGGACTCGTGCCGCTCCAGCCTCTAGTCTCCTGAGCCTGCTGGGATCCATCCAACTTCACAGCACACTAACTGAATGCAGAGAGCAGTTTTCCTGGCTTCAGGTCACTTGCAGACAAGGAGCGAGGCCAGAGGCTCCAGAGCAGCACCCATGTACTTTTGGTGGGAGACACTTCCTTTAGATCCGATCTAGGAGTGAGTTCTGAGCGGGGCAGGGCCCTGAGCTCCAGGCCACGGTCAGCTCGGTGATTATGGCAGCAGCAGCTCTTCTCTGTATGTCATCTGTCAATCCTGCCCTTGAGGCAAGACGACCCTGGACCCATCATAGTGATGGCTCCAGTAGCAACTTGTGGCCCTTCTGTTGTTTCACTGCTTCCTGGGAGCTGCCCTTGGGACCCCAGCATTAGTCACTGCACCTCCAGGTGAGAGAATGAGAACCACTGTGTACTGAAGCTGGCTGAACCCTAACACCACCTTCACTTTAAAGGAGAGAAGAACTTTGAGCTGCTCCCAGCCATTATGGCAAGGGACAGAGCTCTAACCTGGGGGACAGCTCAACTCTGCTCATGGGCTAACAGAGCCTTGAATGTGTTTTGCTCTGGAGGCAGTGAGGAGATGGTGGTAGGGAGCATGCCGCTGGTTTGAGGTGCAGCCTCTGGTCATACAGCAATGTGCCCTGGTTCTAGAGATGGAATTTAAATGATTTATTCTGGGGGCCTGGCACTCAGCTAGTGCTTTTCACCCTCCAAGCAGTGCACAAACTGATTAATCGGATGTAGTTTCCAGTTGTAGAAAAGGGAACTGCTTGAGATAGGGTCTCTGGTTCTTGATTTCAGATGAGCTGCTTCCTAACCAGATGGGGGGTGTCTGGATCTCAGGTTGTGGCACACTTACTGCTCCATCTTTTCAGCTAAGTTTGGGTGCCAGCACTCCTCTTGTCATGTCTGGTTTCTCAGAACAATCCCATTGCTGACCCCGGCTTTGCTTCTGCTTATGCCTCACCATGGCCTGGCACACACTCTTGATGTTGGTGCGAGCCTAGTCAGTATTTTTGTTTCCGTCCAGTGTTTTGACAAGTGGGAGCACAGCTGCCCTCTCAGCATGGGTTTCTAATGCAGCACACACAGAACGTATCTTTCCCAAGGGCAGTAAATGGTTAGGCCTCAGTCCAAAGCTCCCCCCTTCTCTAACAGCACAAGGTTCTCTCTCCCAAAGAACTTGAAGTGGCCTGACACTCAGGACTTTCTCATATCCCTAGTAGGGAATGAGATAGGCTTTTCTAAATTGTTTAGCTAATTGACTTGGGATGGATCTTGGAGGTGGGAAGAGCCTCTAGGGGGAACCTAGTCCCTCACCTTTCCCCAAGGTGGGGCCCCTAGGAAGCAGAGTCCTCCCCTCCTTTGTAGTGGCGTGGGGCTATGATTTCTATCCCTAAAACCGTTCCCATCACTGGTGTGTCTAGTGTTGCCTTGAATCTTTCGATCAGAGCTGTTTAACCTGCCTTAGACATTTCTTCCCTTGAGGGGACTGTTTAAGGGTGCTAAAGTTTTTCCTGATGAAACCCTCTGTCTGGAGACAGATGCCAAAACATCCTGCTTGGAATCAGTACTTTTAGGATCTTCTCTAGCGTTTATTACTGTGGTGAACTCGAGCTGAATCAAATGCAGTCTGCTCTGGGCAGAACCTGGGCAGTTAGATACCAATCTGGTGGCTGTTGTAAGGAGGGAAGGGGAGAGAGCCCCAATGTAGGGTCTTGAGTGCCAGGATTTCAAGGGTTGCTTTGTTGCTCTTGGTGATTCTGCCCTGTCTTCTCCCATATGCATTGGAACCAGTTCTCAGGTTAGGAGTCCCAGCGCTAAGAGTTCTGTTGCTGCAGTGAAAATGAAGGAGTCTGGCATGTTGCAGCAGTGGCTTGGAAAAGGACCGAAGAGCTGAGCTGGTGCCATGCCCAATAAGTGAGCACCAAGCTGATGGGAGTTGCTCTCCTGCAGTGCACTGCTATCCTCATTTTTCAGTGCTCTGCAGTTAGGAAGCTAGGTGCACAGACTAGATTCCTCTTGGATGTAGTAGAAGATTCAGGTCCCTGGCAGAGGGTATCCTGTTCTCCACTATCTCATATGTGCCTTAGAGGATTCACAGTATCCAAGTTGTGCCTATTGCAGACCACTGATTTTTCACCAGCCAGCTATGCAACCAAAAAAGCAGTTTAAACACAGCATCATGTTTGGGCAGGAAAGTGAAGGGCAAGGAGCAGAAGTGCCTTTGAGGTTTCAAAACCCCTTTTACTTCTTCCCTTCTTGCATTGCTAGCTCCATATGTCAGTCTCCTGCTAGTATTGCTATTGAGTTGTTATAATGGAACACGACTTATGCCTCCTCTGACACTCTGGCAGAATAACTAGTTTGTCATTGTCTTTCTTTGAAAGTTTAAAGAGTGGAGTGGTTTGTAGTTTCTGTTTAAATAAATGTTTAAACTAATTCTTCAATGTGTCCTGATTCTGCATAGAGGGGAGGGGGAATACGCACAGTCTCAGCTCCGGACAGGTTCCTGTTGGAGCAGGGTCTCCTGCACTCTCATTCCACCAAGAAATGGGCAAGTGTGCACACACTTATCTTAGGAGCACGTTCGTTGATGTGAAAAAGTGGCAAGTTTTGCATTCCTAGGGACATCTACATGAAAAGAGGCTCTGTATTCCATTGGACAAACTGCTCTCTTCCTGCTGCTTCTCTTCCTGATGATGATGCCATTTTTACAACAGCTCCAAAATGGTGCCATATGGGATATGAACAGCAGGAAGAGATGAGCTCAAAAGGAGCAAGATCCTGTTTTTCTTAGAACAGCTTTTACTAGAATGTTGTCTCCCACAGTCACCTGCTCAGCAATTTTGACAAGCTGCACTGCTGACAGTTATGATTTATTATTTGCATTACCATGGCACTTAACACCAGACACAGACTGGGCCCCATTGTACTAGGTGTTGTACAAACACAGAACAAAAAGACTGTGATTCTCCCTTGCATCTCTGGAGGTTTTAATCAGATAACCCGTGGTGTTTGCGTGCCTGCCTGAGTCTGCAGACAAACTGAAACAATAGCTCAACAACAAGAGGGGTGAACTGCCAATTGTTAACTCTGAAACATAAAAGATGGCAAGCAAGAATATCTCCTGTCATAATTCCATTGACTTCAGTGGTGTAACCCCAGCAGACAATTGGCCTACAACTTCAGTGTCAGCGTTAGCTATTCAATCTGCTCGTTATTTTAGCAGAAATGTCCATTGACTGTGTTTATCCCACAATCCCAAATTACTTCCCAAGAGCAAAAAGCCCCATTGTCCCCACCATCTACCAACCTTCCCCTCCTGAAGCAGCTCAGCATCGTTGACACCAAAAACCTTTGGCTCACTGAGAACAGGGTGAGGATGGTGTAAAATTGGATTTAATATAAAAACACAAGGGTTACTATACTGATTTTCTTAACTAGTTTCATGTTTAGTTCATTTAAAACACTCATTTATCGGTCAGTTCAGAGGTATTTCCACTCTCCCCCTCTTCTTGGTATTTACTCCTCCTCTCCTGCCTTTGTCACCTCACTGCTACCCCATAATAAAACCAGAAATGGAGTTACTAAGCCATGGGCCCAGCCTCCCGCAATCACTCTGCATGTATGGTGAACCCCTTTCATCCACCTTGTGTCTGGTTTTTCTTCTTAGGATGTAAGTTCTTACATGTTTGCACAGTGCCTAGCACATGCAGCTTTAATCCTGACTGGGGCATTTGGGTACTACCAGTGTCCCAAGAGATGGGCTTTGCCTACTTATCTTGGGGACAGGAGGTCTCCTACTTGGGAGACTATTCCACACCTCAGTCGAGGATTGTGTCCTCGTATCCAACCGCTGACTAAGCTTCGTTCAGTCTGGCCCGTGTGTATCTTCCCCAGGCTGTGCTGAGGTTGGGCTGGATCACCATGGGCTTTGAAAAAAAATACTGGGCTTGTTCATTTTTCCTCTCATGAATTACTTGTTCTTCCATTGGTATCGCTGTTCTGCTTGGAACTGGCCTGCCAGGACTTTGTTAGTACTGAAACGGAGGCTGGAAAGAACCTTACATCTGAGTCCAAATTTTGTTCTTGGTAAGTAATCCCTTTTTAACAATCACCCTGTTGCCTAAAGGCCTTGGTCCAGCTCTGGGAGTCTTTACCATTTCACAGCTGAAGCTTTGGGCTGAATGACTCCTCTCCAAATATTCTGAGTGGTGGTGCATAGCTCTGCTGCTACTATAAGGCTCCCTCTGCAAGCTTTCTGCCATGAGGAATTCTTGTGCTGCTGCAGCAGCATTTTATGGGTCTCCCTCTCAAATCTACTCTTCTGATTAAAGAGATGGTATGTCAAATGTGACCCTCCATTAAGGTTTTTTGATGTTTAAAAGCAAAATGTTACTGACCCAAAATCCAATAGAAACAGTCCCAGGATTTTCCTGAATTCCAGCGGAAACAATCTAAATAAATTCTCCTGTGGGCTACTGCGGAAGCATGGACTGAGCCTGCCTGCCCTGTTTTCAATGTTCAGCTCAGAAAATAAGCAGGACTGAGCATGACAAGCAGCTGAGAGATAGAAGCAGTTCTAGATTCTGCCTCCTAGGGGCTGTTAGAAACAGAGGGAAGGAAAGCTGTAGTTTGTACATTGTTCTACTACAGTAGGGTCATTTAGCTCCCTCCTCTCTCTGGAAGGAAGCTACCTTCTCTGACTTATCCAAACTACTGTATCATCCTACACAAGGCAGAGTCCTCTACTGCAAGAACAGGGAAAGCCCTCCCACCCCCTCTTCCCATAGATAGCCACACATAGGGTTATAATAAGATATGCTTGGCAGGTGTAACTGGAGAGTTGATCTTTGGGGCTTTCATGTGCCAGCATCTGCAGCTGAACAACAGTAAAATCCCAGCCCGTTCCCCAGGGAATTAGCTATTAGGTGTTCTGCAAGCAGGCACTTCCCTCACTACAATCAGGCTGCTACCATACAGGTTTCAGTTGGATCTCTCCAGCAGAGGGATGCTTTTGTGTGCCTGGTTCAAGGCTGAGCACATTGTTGGTGCTTAACAAAAGGGCTTCTTTCCAACAGAGAACTGGATGACCTCTGCCCCAGGCAGTGCTATTTCACATCAGAGGAAAGCCCTCAACCTCTCACCTGCTCAGCGCAGCTAACTAGGATGCTGAGGACCAGCCTATCCTTGATGGTTGGTTCTTCCCTTGCTGCTGTCCCCCTGACAACCTATAGCAACATGCCCTGTTCCCTATACGATCAACATAATGGTACTCTCTTCTCACTGACACCCAGATCCAGCAATCTATTTAATCAAGAGAACTGGAACTCTGTGAAGAGCTATAGAAGGGGAAGGGACCGGAAGCAGCAGCAGGTCATGGACCTACCTGCAAACTCCAAACTGCAGCTCGAAGTACAAGCACTTTAGTATTCTGTTCATGGGTCCTGAGCACGGCACTCACTTTACATGGGGATATCTTAAAAGTCAGCAGCCAGCATGGGGGATGGTGAGAACACAAAGCTCCCGCAGCTGCCTCTAGGTGGAAACCAGGCTGGGAGACGGGGCTGGGATTCATTGCAGTAGGTCATCCTTAACGTCTCCTTTGTGGTGGGGGTGGGGGTCTGTTCTTGATGGTCTTGCACTTGGGAATGTGTCTCTCAGCCACCTTGGGTGCAAAGCGACGGTTGCAGTGGGGGCAGGAGACATAGTCTGGGTTCTCTACAGCGGGTAGTGGGGGCAGGTCTGAGAGCTTTCCCCCTTTGGAGATCACGTGCTGCACCTCACGGGCTTGGCGGAGGGTCCGGATGAAAGATTCATGCTTTTGTCTCCAGTTGTTCTTCTTGGGTGGCTCGTTCTGCACAGAGTGGGAGGGGAGGTTAGTACAGCTGGCAGGAGCTACAAGTGGGCTAGCTCCAGATGCTGCCTTTATTCACCATCTTCTCAGAGGACCCAACATCATACTCACCCCTCAACCCACCCTCCAGTGCAGCAAACTCCCAGATTGCTACCACCCCTTTAAAGGACAGCAGAGACACAGTGAGTGCCAAGGAAAAGCATCAGTCAGCAGGAGGAGCAAGGGAAAGTAGCCATCTAAAGGGGGCAGTGGGGCCCAGATGCACAGTAAAGAGGCTGCTGGAGCTTGGCTGAGGGAAGAAGGGATGTTGATGATCCCATGCCATTGGTTTGTTTTAACAAAAGGCTTTTAGATCAGGTTCCAGCCTGCCAATACAGCCCCAATTATACACCAGATCCCCCCCCAATAAGAAGTTGCCCACTGATAGAAGCATCCTGGCCCTGTGGGAGTGGATTGAGCCCCTTGCATTGGGAGGAGATTCGCCCCTTGCACAGTGTAAAGGGCCAAGATGAAGTCAGCTGGAACCTCACCTCTGCGCTGGCAGATGCCTGTCACGGTGGGGGTGAGGGTGCGTCAGTCAGAAGTGTGTATCTGGGGCAATCACATAGACATAGGAAACAAACAGCAGCATGCTCACACTGTGTGTATAGGGTCACACTGCTAGGGTTTCCCTCATCTAAGTGAGTGTTTGCAAAAGATTCTAAGACCATGTTTCCTCATAAGCAGCCTGGATGCATTGATAGGGAATAGGAGGGACATACACATCTTTGCCCTCCACAGTCCCATCCTGTGGAGACATCTGGCTCTCCAAAACCATTCACTTTCCTAAGGCCAAACTTCAATCCCAGCCCTTCACTTTCTTGTGGGAGAGAGAATTGGGATCATTTTAGACAAGCTCCTCAAAGAGAGGTACTGCCTGTGCTGAAGAATTATAGGGCTACCTTGGGGACAAAGGACTTGCCATCCCAGATCACAGCAATGTGTCTATCTACTCTAGTATCCTGTCTCCAATAGCAGCCAGTATCAAACACTTCAGAGAAGGTTGCAGGAACCCCACTAATGAAGAGTTAGAAAGAAGCCTCCCCTGTGAGCAAGTTTTCATACCCCTCTCATCATTTTGGAGAGCAGGTAACCAAGACCAAACTATTCCAGGAAGCACTGGTGTCCTAAACCAAATCCCTGAAACCTTCTATGCTGGGTCCTGTGCATGGCCCCATTGCTGGCCTTTCCCCTAAATGTGGTTATATTTCAGTGGACCTGAATGGAGTGTCAGGAGCATAGTAGGTAATTGAAACAGGTATAGTTCCATGCTTCTTAAAGAGGGTCCCAAGGAGAAAGGACTGACCCACCACCAACCCAGCCAATTGCCTGGGAGCGTGAGTTACCTGGTCGGTGTCTTTGCCTTTCCAGTGCTGATACTGCTCCAGCTCTGTGCCCCTGGCTCTGGCCCTGCTTGAGTCAAATACTTTCCTCTTGGAGCCCTGATTCTTGCTGCAAACATTCACATGTTTCTCCAGCCGGACGCAGAGAAACCTGCGCCCACAGAAGCCACACTGTCCTAGCTCCCCCTGCTCCCCACCAATGGGAGCCTGGGAGTACAACAGTTCTGCTGGAGAGTCTTGTTCTGAGGGGGATGCTGCAAGTGGACTGTGGCTGGCTTTCAAGACCAGCTTTGGGCAGGATGCCATGCTCTCCAAAGACCTGTGGTCTTGAATTTTGCTGTTGCTGGCCACCAGCCGTCCCTTCTTGAGTCTCTCTATGCCCAACACAGGGGGAAGGTGGGTAGTGCTTGGCATGGGTGTGGCACCCTCTGGAGACTGCTCCCCATCACAGTCCCCCTCACTGGGCCTGGCTGTAGCCCTGGAAATGTTCCCCCAGGAAAGCCCTGCTGTTTTCTTCTCACGCATTCTCAGACCACCTCTCCCCTTTCTCTCTTCTACCTCCACCTGCTCCTTCTCTCTCAGGATTCTCCTGAGCTCCTCCTCTGTTCTCCTCAACTTCTCCCTGAGGAGGGCCTCCTTCCTCCGGATCTCCTCCTCCAGGCTCTGCCCAGCTGCCTCCAGCCTTTGAATGAAGCCCAACTCTGCCCTGCCTGGATGGGTGGCTGACTGCTTAGGCTGCTCTATTGCCAAAGGAGATGGCATTACAGCTGGCTGGGCTCTGGCTGCTGGCAACCTCCCTTTCTTCTTTGAGCTAGATCTGCTGCTGGGAGATTCATCCATGGGTGGCGGGCTCCTGTGTTGCTCTGTGCTGACCACTGGAATACTCCCAGCCTTGTGGTGAAAGACTGGTTTCAGGGGGTAGGACCGGTCCACCCCTTCTCGCCGTGTGGCTGCCCACTTGGAGGGCAAAGTACTGGCCTGGCTGGTGAGATACCTGCTATGGGGTGCAGCAGAGTAGAAGTCTCTCTGTCGAGAGTCCTGCTGACTGCTCCCAGGAGAGAGAGAGCAGGAATAACTCCGGCTTTTGCAGAGGCTGAAACCCTTCAGTTTCTCCTCCTTGTCACGCAGAAGCTGCTGCTGGAAGTTGTTCTTCAGGTGTTCTAGCCGGGACTGATGCCCAAGGGTCTTGGGATGGTATCTCTCCTGCCCTGTCAATGAAAGGCTAGGAGCTGCCACCATAGAATCCACAGGTGGACACACAGCAAGCTGCAGTTGAGCCATTCAGTGCCTGTGGCAGAACAGAGGGGCAAAAACAAAGTCATTACAGACATGTCTGTGCCCAAGCTGGAGCTTCCTCCCCAAAATCTATACTCTAGAGGCAGGAGGCTGTCCAGCCCAAAGGACATTAATGGAGCTTTGGAGAGATTTTGTAATTATTCTGCACTCTGTGAACCTCCCCTGAGCTGCAGGGCCTCATTGCTGCCTCTGCCGGTTTTACCTCTTCAGTTCTCTAATGCAGTTGGAAATAAATTGCTTCTTTCTCTGCCTGTGTCATGTCTTGCTATGACAGCAGCAGGAATGCGCTCAGCCAGCAGGGAAGTCTGTTGCCCAACAAGATCTGGTGTATTCCCCTATGGTTTCTCTCTTGAGAATTTGCAACACCAGCTAGAGAAGCAAGTGTCCTTCAGATTCTGCAAACAGATTCTTATGAGCTATAGGTGGAATCAACATACAGAAACTTCCAGAAGCAGATTACCCTGATCCTGCAGCATACTTTCCAACATCACACAGCCTGAGCAGAAAACTTGGGGTTCCTACAGAGCAAGGCCAATTCTATACCATCACAAGCATATGTGGAGTTTTATAAACCAGAGGCAAAGTCATTGCCTTTAGGAATGTAATCTAAACTAAATTTACAGAAGGGGATGATGAGGCCATGTAGGCTGAGAAATGTGCATGTCTTAAAAGATCCCATAACATCTGGTAGGTTTTTTGTGCAGATTTAATTGTAGTCTAACTCCCAACTGCTGAGGAGGTTATTAGAATTTCAGTGGCATGCCCACCAGACTGCAACAAATTTAAGTTAGGTACTGGTGGTGTGCCCTTCACGGTCACTTGGCTCTGAAGAAGTCATGTGATCATGTGCTCTTAAAAATCACACTTGTAGCACCCTTATGGGGTGAGGGTACATCAAACATTCATCCTTCGTTTCACAGCACCAAGGGGTTTCATAAGTTTGGATAATATAGTTTACAAAAGTTTTTAATCTAAATTCAAAATAAGAGTTGAGCAGCTGATTGATGGAAAGGCACTTTGGCAGTAGCAGCCATTTAGCCAATTACAGGGATCAAATGAGCATTAAGGAAGGAAGCTCTTGATTGGGTTCTAGTGGGCAAGTGTTTGGGGTAAGTTACAGCTTCAGACATCTTGTTGGAACCCAGTTTTACCTTCTAGTTTTGTGCCACTGATAGAATTTACAGCACCCCTATCTGTTTTGGTTTTAATTTCAAACACTACTGCAAGAGGTCAGCCGGGTTCTGAAGTCAGTCAGCACTGGCTGTGGTCCTGTTTTGTGATCAGATGTCCATTCCTGAGAACAGGAAATCGAGGCCATAGCCTTCCGCTGATATTAGCACTCACCAAATCCTCTAAGCGGCATGTTGCAAACAATTCTGAGGGTGGGGCAAGTTTGCAGGGACTCTGTCAAATTAAACAGCATTTATTGTTATCACACACACACACTTTCCCTTATGTTAACAAACAGCCCCGGAGGTTGCTAAGGCCGAATGAATGCAAAGCGCGGTTGCTGCGGATTGTTTCCTTTACTGCACTTCTCTCAGCACAGACAGTGAAAACGGGCTTCCCCGGGGTGCCCTTTCCGTGCCGCGCTCCCGGGCAGACACCGAGAGAGACGCAGCGTTGTCAGCCGGCCAGAGACGAGCCGCGGCTCGCTCAGCGACGGGGGGCCGAGCTGGGACCCGAGTAAAGGTCCCCCTCCCCCCCCCGTTCGCGTGTGGCCTGGGAAGTGCCGGGCCCGTTACCCTCGTGTTAACGAAGGGGAGGCAACACCGACCTTCCTCGCGGCGGGGTGGGGAGGCGACGCTCGTTCGTGGCCGGCCGGGAGTCGCTCGGACACCACGGGAACCGCCCGCCCCGGCCCCTCGGGGAGCGACTCGAGCGAGGCTGCCCGGCCGCAACGCCCTGCCCTGACTCCCGCCCCGGGAAAGGCCCCCACGGGCGGCGGGGCGCTGCCCTCACGCGCCCCAGGGGAAACAACCGCCCCGTCACCCGCCGCCCTCACCTGGGCCTCCGGCCGCGCTGCGCACGGACTGTTTACTACAGTTGCCTGGAAACCCGCGCGCGCCAAGCCGCCAACGCTATCGCCGGGGTCGCTCTAGCCTCCAGCTGACGTCGGCCTCTCTGGCGTTCGGCTCTCTATGGCTCTTGGTGGGGTGGACCCGAATTGCGTTGGCAAGCTCGACTCTATGGTCTGGGGGCGGGGCCGCTCTGTGCCCGGCCGGCTCTATGGCCGCGCGGCGGCGAAGCGCGGAGTTGCCGTTGGCCTCAGCCGTTGGGCCGCGCTAGTTCTTGCTTTGGCTGCGGCCCCCTCGGCTAGTGAGTCGGCCGGGCCGGGCCAGAACTAAGTGTTGGGCTCCGGGACCCCCGCCCCGCCCTCCAGCTTTATTCGGGAGGCGGCTGCTGAACTGATGTGTGTGATGGGGACGCGCGGGGGGGCGGAGCCCGGGACGCCGGCCCGGCCGGGACTGGCACTGGCACTGGCGAAGGGGTGACCCCGCCCCTGGGCACTGCGGGGCTGGGGCCGAGCGCTTTAGGGCAAGGCCGGACCGGGGCTTGGGCACAGCTCGTGGGACGTTACAGGCGCCAAACAAGGCGGGTCCCCAGCCCCGCAATGCAGCCTCGGTGGGACGCTGCGGGAAGCCCGTTTTGCGGGTCTCTGCTAATGGTCGCCGCTTTGTTTTTGTCCCAGGCACCCGCGACCATGGCTGAGGGCGACGGCTTCATCTCTGTGGACTACGAGGTCTCTGGCAAGGTCCAAGGAGTGTTCTTCCGCAAGTACACCCAGGTGTGTCTGCTGCAAGGGCTGGAGCAGGGGGCGAGGCTGGCAGCTCAGGCTCCTTGATCTAGGCACTCGTGCTGTACTCCCAGGAGGGTCTGTGGGCGTTTGAATCTCTACACTGGGCCTCAGCTGCCTCTCCCAACTTGGCATTGGCCCCATCTGCCCTGTAGCTGCTACTGTTTCCTCCTACCGCTCTTCTGACTGTGTTTTGTTTTCCCTTTGGGACAGCTGGAGGTGTCACCAGTCTTGCCTTTTGAATCCATCACTTCCTGGGGGAGGGGAGTGGGCTGGGCCAGGTGTTGGATTGTGACTTGCTGAGGACTTGCCTCACTAAATAAGTACAGCCCATTAAATTCCATCTCCTAGAGTAAGAGTATTGTCTTGGGAGTGGTCTAGGTATTGCTATCCCCCCTAAAGAAAAAAATCTGAGCTCAATTTTGTACATTAATGAAAAACATTAATATTCAAGGCCAAAGTCTTTTCCTTTTGAAACCTCCCATCCTGTGGAGTCATTTTATCCTTTTCCTGGTCAGCCAACTTTCTGTTGTGATCTTCTAATGGGCTCCCTCACAGACTCTTTCTGTCAAAGGTCCCAGAGGCTCTCGTGAGGCTGTGCGGGCATTTATAAGTAATTCAGCTGAGAGTGAGTCAAGAGAGTGTTTGCTGAGTCACTAGCATGGTTTTTATATCCATAGCTGTGTTTTTTTGACACTGCCTATTGCCAGTGACACCTGGGTTGTATTCCCTAGGGTAACTCAAGGGATGTGTTTCAGGCCCTGTTTTCGATGTAAATATGTTACAAAGGGTAGCTGGATTAATTCCAAAATGCATTCTGCCTGGCTCTTCCATGGAATCTCTCTTATAGATGGCTTTCCTATGGTTCTCTCTGTGGTCTGCCTCCAATTCAGATTAATCGCATCTTTATCTTGCATTTCCTTCTTAGGCTGAGGGTAAGAAGCTGGGGGTGGTTGGCTGGGTCCAAAACACAGAACATGGAACTGTGCAAGGACAACTTCAAGGTCCCACTGTCAAGGTACGGGCGCTGCAGGAATGGCTCAGGAAGACAGGAAGCCCCAAATCCCAAATTGACCAAGCAGAATTCCGCAATGAGAAGAAGATTGTTGCACTAGACTACAGAAACTTCAGCATTGTGAAATAGCTAGATTGAAAGCCAAAAAGCACTGAGAAGGGAGTTCACCTCTCAAAAACCTCCCCACCAACCTCACTTCTTCAATCAGATAGTGTCCAAATAAAAAGAGCCCTTAGTTTTATCTTGTTACTGTTCTAATTTATTGTCTGTTGTACTGTTTAACCCTGAACCTTCATGAACGTTATGGGCAGGAAACAGGCAGAATGGAGGATGATTGCCTTTAATAAAGGGATTGTTTGGAAACCCAACTTCTCATATCTGAATTTATTTGCAACCATTCCAACTCATTTTACACATAAGAGAACACACAGTCAGTTATAGTATCCCATCCCATCTACTTCCCAGAAGTCCCACAACCTGCCTTGGAACCGTGGAGGGCAGAACCATGGACTTTTGGCTTCTTCTGATACTAAATACTGCTAAAAAATCATTTACATCTTTATTTTTTTAAATTTCCAGTTCTCAGAAACAGATGTCTTTTTTAGCTGTTTTATCTTCCACCCAGCAATGACTGTATTTGACTATTTCTATTCTATTAGGTGCTGTGTGTGTCCTTTGCACCAGAATCATTAATGTTTTTGAGTAACAGTTGGCCGAGCTTGGAGAACGTTTAGTGGTACTGCAGCAACACAGCCAGCAGGGGATATTGCTGCTGCTTGTGTTTTTCACAATTTGTGACTGAATAATAGGGCTGGTACAAGATCAAACGCCATAAGAAATTGAAGGCCTCTGTCTGTCCCCTCAAAATTGATAGAATAGTGGCACAGCATGTCCAATGCCTTGCTAATTCTCTAGCAGGGAGAGGACAATTCAATCTGTATAGCCCAGTCTTTAGGCTCTGTACTGAGACTGCCAATAAAATGGTTGATTAAAGCCAATTGTGGTTTTTTTGTCATGGGGGCACTTGGCTATAAGCAGGTAGGCCTACCAACTCATTTCATAGGTGAAGCTGGCATTATGGTTTTGAAATAGGACCAGGTTCTTATTGATACAGTATTATTATTATTTGGCATGTATCCCTGTGCAGTCATGGTATGCTACTGTTATTAGTTCATCCAGTTATACTGAAACAAGATATTTTTGGTCCCATTTTCAGTAAACTTGACCTGCCTGCTGCTACTTTTGTGTGAGCCCAGATCACTGTGTGGAAAAACCAGTGTGCTGCCCCCCACTTTCTGAGATTTTTACCTTACTACCCTATGAGGCACACCAGCATAGAGGAAGCTAGGCTTCCAGTCAGTGTTATATAGGCAGAGGAAGGAGAAGTGAATGGGGAATGCAGAAGGAATGAGCCTCCCTCAGACTATATACCTTGTGACCTCCAACACATCTGTACCCTCACGGGAACGTGCTGTATGCTTCTTAGGTATTTATATGGCATCTGTCACCATGCCATTCTCCAAACCAGCTCCAGTTATGTAATCCCTAAATTGATTCCCATGCCACCCGCCTGCCATTTGTTCAGCTCCACCTGAGGCACCACTGCTTCATTCACAAGGGATGAGGAGGAAATCAAAGTCAGCAGCCTTGGGCTCACACCCGGGCCATGGCCCGCTGAACAATACTGATAATATGGTGCATTTGCCCAGCTCAGAAGAGCGAGTGGGTACCACTCAATTGACAAAATGCGGCAGAAAGGGCCACCCTCAAGGAAGCCCTAAGGAGACTACAACTCCCAGGACGCACTGAACCATGTTGCAATGTATGCTGGGAATTGTAGTCACTGGCCTGCTGTGGTTCTGCCCTTTGCCCAAAAATCTTCACTGCGCATGTGCCACAGGCTGCTCAGGGTTTCCTCCTCAGTCTCTTTCCTCCTTTCCTCGTCTTCCCTTCCAACGAGCCGCTGGGGCCGCCTGGTCCGGGTGCTTGCTCTGCGAGCCAAGGACAAGGGAAGCCGCGGAGGTCGGGTCGGTCTGTCTCGCGCCCGGCCGTTGGTGTGGAGGGGCCCCTCCCCCTCGACAGGTTGTGAGGGAGTGACGGGGCTGCGGGGGCATGTTCTAACTCCGTCACCGCCCTGCCGCTGGGAGGCCCCTGCTTGGCATTGGCCGGGGCTGGGCCAGCCTGGGTCGTCTCCCTGCTGCGGCAGGGGGCTGGGGGCTCCTTGAAGGACAAGCCGAGGGACTTGGCCCGTGGCTGGCTGAGCCGCTGCGCTCCCCTGCCCACTCTCACGGGCGCCTGCGGGGCAGCTCCGTCTCCGTGGGAACCTGTTGCGGGTGCTGGGCCTAGCCCAAGGCCTGCCCAAATCTGAAAGGCGGGGGGGTCACAGCCTGTAGCGTGGACAGTGCCTAACTGACTGCACTGTTCCCCGTCACGAGGCTAAGTCCTGGGATCTGGGCCGTGGTTGGAGTAGATTGAAATAGGAAGGGGAGCACTCGTCGTACCAGCCAAAGAGGAGGGGAGCTAAGAGGGAATGCTGAACCCTAAGGAAGAGAAAGGAGAGGGGCTCCCCTCTGCTTTTAGCATAGGAGGGGGAGCCGTGCCTCCCCAATCCCTTTTTCTCTTAACCCAGAGACGTGAGGTTTAAGGGAAAAGTGTACATCCCGCTAAATACCAACAGGTGATGAATGAAACCATTATCTCATTAAATAATTGTAAGAGAAAGGAAAGGCGAGAAAATAATTCATTCTTAAATAGAAACAACTTATTTGACACTCCACCACTACCTTTGAGTCAGCCCATGCTCCAGCTGGCTTTTATGGCAACTGCATCATCCCAGCTGGATGTATGTTGAAGTGTTTCCAAGGAGATGCTGTCTGGCCATGGTGGGGACGGACATCCTGAATCCACTTGAAAGCAGAACAGCAAAATATAGTCTTGGGTAACAATGGTGTGAAGAGGGCTCTGAGGCTGGTTCTTGTTGACATTCAGTACATATTGCTGAAGTTACAGGAAACTGATGCTTTCCCTGTGCAAGTCACTGATAGCTTGTGTTTGACTTCAGTGTGTTTGGATTTTCTTCTAGGAAGTATGGGATTTGAGAAAGTAGTATAGTGTAAATGAAGATCATGAAAATGGGGATGCTTTTATTCTGGGGTTGTTGAGCTTTCATTCCTTGGGCCACTGGCTGATGCCTGGGTATAGCCACGGCAGGGAAAGTGAGCACAGAAAAGCACTCTGAATACCAAGGAAAAATTAAGACATTTAAGGAGGCAAAATTAACTTTAAAAGTGGTAACTTCTTGTTATACAGTAAATGTAAGAGATTTTTAAACTCTGAGCTTTTACTTTTTGTGCCTTGGTTTGTTACAGGGGACTGTTTCAAAGAAGAAGGAGGAATGATGTTTCTGCGATTTCTTGGGTTCCTCACCTTTCTGTTTTTGCCATGATCAAATGTTTGGCAGAAGATGTGCGAACCAGGTTACGTTCTGGAGTAGCTATTAACTCATTGGGGCAGTGTGTTGAGGAGCTTGTCCTCAATGGCATTGATGCAAAAGCAACATGTGTGGCCGTTCGGGTGGATCTGGAAACCTTCAAAGTCCAGGTGGTGGACAATGGCTCTGGGATGGGGAGAGAGGACCTAAATAAAGTGGGTAGCCGGTATTTCACTAGTAAGTGCAACTCAGTGGAGGATTTAGAGAGCCTGAAGTTCTATGGCTTTCGTGGGGAGGCTGTGGCCAGCATAGCAAGTATGGCCAGCATAGTAGAAATTGCATCCAAGATCAACAAGACAGCAAAAACCTTCATGAAACTGTTTCAGAATGGAAAAGCACTGGAAGTCTGTGAAGCTGAATTGACTAGACCAAGTGGTGGAACAACAGTGACTGTGTGTAACCTGTTCTATCAGTTACCAGTGAGGAGAAAGTGCCTGGATCCCATGCTGGAATTTGAGAAGGTGAGGCAGAAGGTAGAGGCTCTTTCGCTCATGCATCCTTCTGTCTCCTTCTCCTTAAGAAATGATGCTTCCTGTTCTATGGTGCTTCAGCTCCCCAAGACAAAAGATATGTGTTCCCGTTTTTGTCAAATTTATGGACTGGGTAGGACACAGAAATTACGAAAAATAAATTATAAGTCTGGGGGGTTTGAGCTAAGTGGCTATATCAGTTCTGAAGGGCATTACAATAAGAATATGCAGTTTTTGTATGTAAATAATAGATTGGTTTTAAAGACAAGATTGCATAAACTCATTGACTTTTTATTAAGGAAAGAAAGTGTTATTTGCAAATCAAAAGGTGGCCCTGCCAACAGACAGATGAGTTCAAGTCCTGTTCGTCATCGTTGTGGCCCAGAGCTCTATGGAATCTTCATTATCAATGTGAAGTGTCAGTACTGTGAATATGATGTGTGTCTGGAACCTGCAAAAACTCTGATAGAATTCCGCAATTGGGATGCTCTTCTGGCTTGCGTTGAGCAAGGAATTAAAACATTTTTAAAACGAGAACACTTATTTGTTGAACTGTCTGGTGAAGACATAAAAGAATTTAATGAAGACAATGGCTGTAGTTTGTACAGAACCATTACTCTACAGCCTTCACTCTCTAAAGATAAAAGCATACAAGACAATTTTAAGAAAACATGTGATGATATTGTAGATTCATATGAAATGTTTAATTTGCAATCAAAAGCTGTCAAAAGAAAAATGACTGTTCAGGAAAAGTCTTCAGATTCCATAGATTCAAATGATAATGTTGCAGTAAAGGAAGTCTCTCCAGGTCTGATCATTGCTGAACCAGCTGACACAGTGAGTTCTCTGCTCAAACAAGGTGGTACCACTTCTGATTTCTCAGGTATCTCAGAACAAGAGCCAAAAGATTTCAACACTCCCGAAATAGTGTTTGTGAGCCTCAAGCCTGCAGAAAATCTCTGTGAGCAGTCTAGGTCAGAAATAGCAGAAATAGACAGTTGTTCTGAAATGCCATGTTGTACTGAGAATTGTGTGGAAGATGCAAGAAGACAGGAGGACAGAGCAGCTCAGAAAATCAGCACAACCGTTGCCTTCAGAAATGGTGTCACTCAGGAGCAGCATGAGAGAGTAGAAGATACAGCTGATGGACCAGAACTTCTTTTGGAGAGGGCGTTGAAGGGAATGTGTGATGTGATGAAAGAAGACAGTGGAAAAAATAAAGGGTCAGATAACGATGGTGGAAGAAGGGTTGTTAGATCAGTACCACTGAAGTTGTGTTCCACAGGCCTTATAACTCATGTGATGCAAAATCAGCCACCACATGAACAAACTGAAATGAATTGCTCCTTCAACATGCATTCTAGACCTGGTCCTGTAAGTGCCAAGGACATATTTGGAAACAAGATGAGTTTTGCAGTTCAGACTCTAAATGTTCAGGATATTTCTAGTAGTTTAAATAAAGAATATACTACACTACTCAATAGAGAAGTGTGCAGAGCATATGAAAATGGGACTGTATCAGACCAGAAGAATGAGGAGGTAGCTTCCATTTCTGCAAGAGGTAGAAGGGACTGTATGACATCACACATTAGAGAATTGCTTCCTGTCAGTTCCTTGGGTTTTCTTCAAAATGAAAATAATCCAAGCAATAGAAGGCAAATAGAATACTTACCTGTTAAGCCCAGACCCCGGGCTTATAAGAAGCTGAGCTTGTCTATACAGTTGGGGTCATTAGAGAGATTCAGGAGACATTATGGGAAGGCCAAGAGTGAACCTCCAATATCTGTTCCAGAGAAGGGGAGTGAATTTGAATCCAGAGGTGTTCTTGGTTCTCTAGTTGAACTTGACACTTCAAAGAATCAGAATAACAATTTTGAATGTGTTAACATTTGTGAAAATCCAGCTCTGGAACATGTTGATTCTAATAGTAGTTGCCAACCTGGTTGCCTTCTTTCCTTAGAGAAGTCTCAGCTCCGCAGCAAAGAATCTTTGTTAAACAGAAAAGCTCCTTGTGTGAGAGAGAGTCCTTTGACATTAACTGACTACTCTCAAATTAGAAGAGAAGATCTAAGCAGCAGTAGACCTCTGGGATCACTAGCTTCTAAACTCTCTAGAATGAAGGGTGACCACAAGGAAGTTTTAGTCACAGAAGTTGTGAGACAGCTTGATGAACAATTCCAAACAGATTCAAGCAGAAAAGATGACATATTACATCATTTGTCTCAAAATGATGATTTTTTGCAGAGTTCTCAAATGTGTCAAAGCTCCTCACAAGAAGCAGGGGTAGATGGTTGCAGCCGAGCTTCTGCCTCTGATGAGCAGGATGCTCCCTGGAAAATGTATAGTACAAGCATAGGGACCATGGAAAATACTGTCAACCAGTCACTGCTCATCAACACAGATGGGGAATACATGACCACCCCAAGCAGTGGTTTGGCATTACACAGTAAAAAGAGCTGTTCAGAAGGCATCAGTAAAGATGGAAATATTAAAGATGTATCTTCAACGCAGACTTCAAAAGCCACTGAGCTTCCCAGTATAACCTTTAAAAGTAGTTTGGAAGTGCCTGGAAATGTCACAAGTATAGCTCAACCGAAGAATGAGGAATCAATATCATGTTCTGTCTGGATGCAACATTTTGATGTTTCATTGGGTAAGATGGTATATGTCAATAAAATGACTGGACTAAGCACCTACAGTACTCCTCCAACTGAAGAACTTCAGGCTGCTTGTACTAAAGATGTAACTACAATGGCTGTGAATGTTGTCTTACAGAATGGTGAGTACACGTTGTTTAATTTTGTTGCAAGGAAAGTGTGATGTACAGTATAAAATACTCTATATGACAATGGCTGCAATTTCCACATTGAAATTCATGCTGTCTCACATGAATTAGTTCTGTAGGAAACAGGAGAATGTTGATGGCAATATGGAAATAGTACAATAGATTCATATTTTGAAAAAGGTATGAAAATAGAATACTGATTAGCAGACCACCATCCAGTTTCACCCTGAGCAGTGTTCTGAAAACTCTCATGATCATGAACCATTTTGTCATGTATAAAGTGAGAGACATATTTGATAATAAGGGTACTAGATAATTATGACATTTATGAACCTCCTACCATGGGCAGCCATGTATGCTAAGGACATTTTGATATCAACACAGAAGACCTATATCAATCTGTAAAAAATCAGGCTTTGCTCAACTCTTATATTAGAGTTACATCAAAAGATAAATGCTAAACATCTACAGTATAGAAACAAGTTCTCTAGTACTGCTGGTATCAAAATTACATTTGTAAGATGGTGGTTGTCAGCAGGAGGCTCCAGAATTCAAAGTTTTAATTTCAGCTTTTATTTTTATTTTATTTTATTTTCAAATACATTCCTCAATTCATTGATCAGAAGCATGTCTTACCATAGATTCTATCGGAACCCTCTGCTGAGCAAAAAGGGCCATTTCTTGCAACAGTAACTGCCAGTATATCAAACTCTCTTAGGGAAGAGATGCTTCTGAGTGCATATTTTGAAACTGAACATAGGTTCTGTATGGAACCGTGCCTGATAATGCACATAGCACGTTGTGTAGACTAATAAACCGGTATCTATGATTGGAACCTCTTGATACCAACTTATGATTTCATAGCCAAAAGATTTAAGTTCATGTTCAATTATTAAAGCATAAGTAGAGCGAAAAAGCCAAGACAGTGCAACATTCAGGTGTGATGTTCCCCTCTGCAATCTGGACTGGTGTATAACTGTGTCACCCCGATCCCTCGTTCCTGGGTACAGTCTTGCACTTGCCCCCACTCTATGAACCCCACACTCCTCGTTCAGCCCACACACAGCCTCCTGCAAGCAAGCGGTCCCTGCTTTAGTGAATGAGCACTTCTGGCCAGCCACTCATGGGATTATGCAATAGAATGACCCAACAAATTCCCCCATTCCCAGATGCAACCCTAGGAATTGCCGTTTTAGAGTTCAGTGCTGCCCACTGGACTCTGCAAGCTCATGGTCCATCAATTTATCAAAGAAATTGATAATGCACCAGCACTGTCACTCTAAATGAAATCTCTACACATACCCAAACCACATGCACTGCTTTAGATAAAACAAACAAGTTTATTAAGTACAGAAAGATTTTAAATGATTATAAGCCAGAGGAATATAGGTCAGATTTGATCAGGAAGAAATAAAAGCAAATCACATTCTAAACTAAACTTAACACTTCAGTTGGCTTACAGTCTTTAGATGGTTCTCACCACAAGCTGGTTGGTTAGCCTTCAGCCAGGCTCTCCTCCTGTGGACAGTCTTGATGTTGTCTTGTAGATGAATTGCAAAAGAGAGCTCCTGGGAGCAAAATGTCCCCTCTATTTCAAATGTTTCCTTGTCCCCCCTCCCCCTTCAGTGTCAGGTGACCAACATTATTCCTGCCTGGTCTTCTCTATGTCCCTCCAGAGTCAATGATCATCACCTCATCAGATGCTTAGGCCAGTCATTGTCCTGAAATCGCTGGGCTGCTTTATGCATGCCTTAGCGAGGTGTGAACTACCTTCCTGCCTTTAGTATTTACCTGGGTCTGCCTCAAGCAATGTGAGACACACATTTGGAAATATTACATAGCAGAGCCTCATGACCACACATATGACATTGCAAGAAACATACTACTATAACAATAATGTTCAGTATGTCATGAGCATTTCCAAAACACCTTACATTACATACTTTGCATTAAACAATATACTGTAACACTATAAGGGTGAATATACATGATACACAATCACATCATAAGGGTGTACATGAGGTGCAGTGTGTCACCCAGATTTACACATTTATCCACATATACCATGTGCTCCTATCACATACTTCCTGAAGGTAGAGTTCTCTAAGATCCTAGACATCACCATATACATTAGCGTACTATAACATCTACTGGGAAGCTCTCTCTCATAATTCCTTTTTTGTTTTGTTTATTTAAGATTACAATATTCATGTTTAATTTTGCTATTTGCTTACATATTTAACATTCCATTACACTGCCTTAAAGTCTATATAATCCTATATATAAATCAATTTTTTTAACTAACTCTTCCTTGGGAACTAAGATATTTTCTTTTGCGTTAGGGAAGGTTGTTATTTCACACCTTCATTTTGTACAAGTCTTGTGTATACCTTGCAGGCTGTTTGATGTTGGAGCAAGTGCGAGTCTTTCTTGTGACAACAGGAGTGTTTTCCTTGAATTTGGTTCTGATGCTGTGGTGTTTTGAGGGTCTGTTCTGATACCTAGCAGTTGCTTGTCCGCCCATTTTCCTTCCATGTCCTGGAGATGTGGGCCACTTTTCATAATAATCCTGATCAAAGAGCAGGATTGTGGTATGCTGATTGAAGCATTCCTAGATGTTTGGAACAGGTTGGTGGGCTAACCCTGAGCCCTCATGTGGCCTCTGTGACTTGTATTTTTCTACCAGGCAAGAAAGTTCTTTATTAATATGCTATGTATTAAGGTGAGTTGCAGTATATTCTCAGTGCTGGCATTCCTGAATGTCGGGCAGGGTAAGGATGGGTGTTTTGGGACCTGGCAGGTTTCACTGAGGCCTTTTCTGTCTTTTCAGAATAATCCAGTTCAGTTGCAGTAATTTTGGAAATAATCTTGATTGATTAAAGCAGCAACATACTCTTAAGGAGCTCTGACTTGAAGGGCCTCCAGTAGTATCAGCTATCCTAAAAGTATTGAGTGCTTTAATGTCTATCATAGTGCAGAGTACACACCCCTCCCTAACACAGCACTAATGTATATAGCCAAGGTCAAAGAGGAGGCAAATTACACCAGGGTTTGTGAACCTCTATTACTCTCACTAAAGAGCATTAACAGTGACTGTTCATCAGTTTCAGATCTATGGAAATTCATTCAATATTTTGATGGTAGGAAATTGGTCAAGATGTGGACCTTGCAAAGATCACAGGTGTGATGGAATAAATAAAGAACACAAAGAATGTTCTGAGTTTTAAACATGTAGTGCTCTGCTTTAGCCTGTGGCTAATTCTAAATCCTATCCACCTTTCCAGTTCAGCTGAATGTAAGCATACTCACTTGTGTGTCGTCCACATTTTCCTTTGCTCCATTATTTTGTTTTTCTCCTTTCTGAATACATATAATTGGCACTATACCCAACTCCCTCAAGCATAGCTTGACGGTAGATGATGATGATACATACTACATAACTGTATCTCCTATCTAAAGGGATCCTCAAGTTCCCTACAAACTGACTTAGCGGAATCTCTTCATCCTCCACTGAAATGCAGCCTTCTCTAAATGGGACAGGGGAATGCAGCAGCTCAGTGTTAACAGCAACAGTATAGAGCAAGTTAGAATAGAAAGTGAAGGAGAATCCTGTCTCCATATGAAACTGCAGCAGGAATTCAAATGATTTGTCCAAGACAACCCTATGTCTTATAAAAAAGAATAATCATAAGTGCTCAAGAGCTTGGTCTCATCTCCAAACAACAGACGCAATGCTGGGTTATTGGTTCAGCACTGACTTGGATGGAAGAGCATCTAAATCACCAGCACTTCTTTCTGCAGCACTGGAGTATTCCCTGAAGATCGGTCTTCCAAATACTAATCAGGTCTCATTTAGTTTGTGAAGTCTGATAAGAGCCCAACTTGAGAAGTGTATACAGTAGGAGTCACATTCTTAAAGGTATTTAGTTGCTTAAAGATGCAAATCAGTGTGAGCTAGGCACTTTGTGATTTTGAAAATACCACAAGGCACCTAAGTATCTTTAAAAATCTGTCACTGTATCTCTTTTTCTCTCAGTTTCTCTTTGTAAAGCATTTTGTAATATTTTACATGAAGGACACAATATAACCATGCATTGTGTGTGTTTAATCTTCACTGCATTTTGCATAGAAATGTACTGTATTACAAATATGCGTCTTTCTGTGTTGTGTCTTAGTCGTCACTCATATCCTTCCTTAAAACACCACTTCTGCCAAGCCAGCAAGTATTTCACCAGCCAGCCACGTTAGAAGTCAGGTTTGATACTTATATTAATTTATTTTAAATGTAGTTTCCCAGACTAGCTTCTGATCATTCAAGAGCACTCTGTAGCTGTATTATTATTTCTTCATCATAGACTTCTTGCTCCATGGAGCGGGAATAACATCTTCCTTGCTTGTTTAGAAATGAGCACAGTACCATGATTTAGTTAATAAAAATATGAATATCAGTGCTGTAGAGGTTTTTGAAGCTTTGTGTCTGTTAAATTTGCAGCAGTAAATTTTTGTTGTGTTTAGGGTTTCAGTGCAGGTGCCATCCTTTTAGAAGTGAACTTGTTCTACCCTTCCTTCCTAGACCTCGGGAAGAGAGGATTCTGGCAAGCCAGGATTTCAGAGGTAGGGTCAGTTTGCCAGGACATAGAGTACAGTGAAAAACAAACCAGCTGTCCTGACAGGAACCCAGAATTACTCAGGGTCTGTTAACAATGGGACTGTGTGAGTCATCTTGTATGTGAAATCAGGGGAAAAAATCCTTCATGGTTGAAGTCTATTAGGGAGTATTTATTTACAGGATGATGTTCCCAGTTTTCTATAAAATCATGCTAATAGTTTGAAGAACAATTACCTAATCCCCTCATCTGTCCTCACATTCCAGTCTGAAAGTGTAGAAATTAGTTTAGTCCTTGGGACTCTTTCCCAAAAAAGGATGAAATCAATGTTTTGGTATGTGGCTTTGTCCAGAGGGAGCGGGCAGCTGCGTATATCCATCTTTTCCTTTCCAGGTTTTGTTTAGTTATTCTGTAGTGCATATTGCAGTCAGAGAAGATGCCTAGAGTCCTACCACTATTTGACAATAGGGAAGGAGCAGTCTTTCATTCTCTTATTATCTTGTCCCTTTTTCCCCCTTTCCTTCAAAAAAAAAAAAGGCAGACAGTGTGAGCTAGAGGGGCCCACCTTGGGAGGAACAATCTGAGTACACCTTCTGTTGGCACTCTTTCTAGGCATTCTTAATCCCTGTTGTTATACATACATTCTCTCTTAGATGCTGATGGGGAGTCTCTCCAGTCCTTGTTTTCCGAGTGGGACAATCCTGTATTTGCTCGCTGCCCAGAGGTGGGTATTATGTTCTAGAGTTTCAGTGGGAGCCATTTCAATCTTGTTTTCCTCATACTGATTTTTTTTAACTGAAATGGCAATACTATAACTGTTGTATATATTTATTCTGTTGTACATATACCAAAGGGCTTGTCTGTGGCACCTTTTTCTAGATTGTTCATACGTGAGTTCATTTTGTGGGTTTATGCAAATTAGAAGTGACTGGTATTATGGCTGATCTTAAAGAATACTGTACCTAGTGTTACTTGGAAACCAAAGTGGTGGTGTAGGCTGTGTCTACACTGCAAAAATAATCACCTTGACTTAGGATAAAATTCTGTTCCTTGCAATACTCCCCTCCCTCTTGTGTTTTTATATGGGTTGTTTGAATATGTTTGTAGCATTATTTGGACCATAATGTTCGAGAGGGAAACAGTGTTGCACATATGACACTTTTAGAGTGATTTCCTTTATAAGCAGTGGAAAATATCTTTAATCAGTGTGAGTAAGCATACTGTTTCAGTCAGGATGTGCAATATGTTCACGTATTTCCACTTGAGTACAATATAGATGCCGTAGCAAACCACCTGCTGGTTTTTTTCTGAAGCAGAACAATTTTTTAGAACATCTGCTGTAGTATCAGTCATTCTGAGATAATACATCTTCCTGGATATTTAGCTCATTGAGTGTGTATGTGTAGGCTGACAACTAATGTCAGATTTTCTAATGAAATAGTTCTTAGTATAGTAGAACCTCTGAGTTACGAACACCTCGGGAATGGGGCTGTTTGTGACTCTGAACAAAATGCTATGGTTTTTCTTTCAGAAATTTACAACTGAACATTGACTTAATACTACTTTAAAACTTTACTGTGCAGAAGAAAAATGCTGCTTTTAATTATTTAATTTAAATGAAACAAGCACAGAAACTGTTTCCTTACCTTGTCAAATCTTTTTTAAAATTTTCCCTTTTTTTTTTTTTTAGTAGTTTACGTTTAACACAGTACTGTACTTTATTGTTTTGTGGAAATTTTTGGTTTCTGCTGCTGCCTGATTGGGTACTTCCGGTTCCAAATGAGGTGTATGGTTGACTGGTCAGTTCATAACCATGGTGTTCATAACTCTGAGGTTCTACTGTAGGTGGGAGAGTGCTGAGAGAGGAGCAGAGGGATTACCAGATAGTATTTTGAGCTAGTTCTGTTCTTGTTAGAGGAGTCAATGTACAGAGAGACCCCGTTCCAGAATGGCCTTACTCAAAGCTGGTAGTTTGATTTTGTAGCTTTAAGCTCAGTAAAGTCTGCATCTTGTAAATTATCTGTGTTTGATCTATTTCATAGGTTGCTGTTGATGTGAGCAGTGGCCAGGCTGGGAGTCTGGCTGTGAAAATTCATAATATCTTGTATCCCTATCGTTTCACCAAGGAGATGATTAATTCAATGAAGGTACAATCAGAATCGGATAGCAGCTTTGTGTGATCACCAATGTTTCAACTGCTACTAGCCAAATAGTATTTACTAATGTTTCTGCTGAGTGAAAAAGATGTAGGGAATGAAATAGATAATACTTTTAATTTGCAAAGAAAAGCATTATTGGTTTGTGTGAGAAACACCAAAAGATTTATGCATATCAAGCTCTATCTCAAAATCATCTCTTGGATGACTGTAAACAGTTACCTACAAGAACAGTTTCCGAATTGCTTTAGTTTAAAGCTAGTTAAGTCAAGAGGTAGCCCTGACATCACTACTGTGTAACTTAAAGCACTATCATTGGCACTTCGCTAAATAACATTTTTATAGGCAGTTGTAGCTATTTGGTTAACTCAGATTCTTTGACATACATTTTCAAAAGAGATTTGACTGAGGCCTGGTCTACACTTACCTTTGCGATTCGGCGGCAGTCGACAGGAGATATGCAAATGACGTAAATCACTTGCGTATCTTCCGTCAACTTTGCAGCGTCTCCTCCGCACAGCGTCCATAGTGCGCTGCATCGAAGGGAACAGTGCTCCCTTCAACGCAGTGCTACTCCACTTACCGGGATGGTTTTCCTGTGTCGCTTCCTGGATCGACTGAGCATGTCTATGCAGACTGCTCAGTCGATCCAGAGCAATTGATGTGTTGGCAGCGAATTTGCTGCCGTCAGTGTGGACCCAGCCTAAGAAATTCTGACCTTCAACTGATTAGTTTCAATAGCAATCAAATCTCATGTAAGGATTTTTAAATCTTAGTGTGGTTCTGCTCTGAAAAGTGACTCTAAAAATGGCACAGTAAACATGAAACCCAGATGTATCTTAGTGCTTCTGGATCAAATGTTTTGTACATAAATTTTGAAACTAGTATAAATATCTGCCAACCTTGCACTCTTAACTTGGGCTCTGAGAGACAAGCTGGATTCTTTCCTTCTCCCAAATCTAATCTAATACAGGTTCTGCAGACCAAACTATATTTCTGTTTACACCCATGCAGTCATATTGCTGCCTCTAGGTTTGTAGAGGTATAAGTGATTGGGACTTAGTAAAAAGATAGTGTTGATGTACAAGGTGGACTAGAATCTAGCTCATTTTCTCTTAGTTGTGTAGGGCTAATGGGAGTAAAACAATTTGTCTCTAAAGGTAACAGGTTTGTCTGAAACACAGGGGAAGAGATCTGGAAGACTGAAGGTTTCATTTTTACATTAACTTCTTCAGGTAGAACTGCACTTTAAAACTCATCCAATGGTCCCAATATTAACTGTTGGTGAGGAGAGGAGTTTTTCTCTGTAAAGTTTTGTATGTTTCCCTTCTAAAAATGGTTTTGTCAATGGATAATGAACATTCTGAATATATTACAGGTTCTTCACCAAGTGGACAATAAATTTATTGCTTGTTTAATCAACACTAGGAGCGAAGTGAATACAGATGCAGGTAAGAATGCCCATTAGTATTGCTTAGGTTCAGCTAGTCCTCAAGTACAGTTTCAGTGCAGACAGGACACTGTCCTGGTATTCTGAAACATGTTTAGAAGATGTAATTTTTTTCAGGAGTGTATTCTTTTGGTCTTACAGTTCCATGTTGCTAAATGCAAAATAACAATGCAACATCTATTTCAGTAATATTAAGGATTTAACTTGGATCTGACAATAGCCAGGAAATTGAAAACAAGTGCCAGGACTGTGTTCTTATCTTCTGCTGTTGGGAGACAAGAGAAAAAGCATGATAATGTGAATTAAGGATGGTGCTGGCCTTTACTTGGAATTTCCTAGATTTTTTTACTCTTTATTTTTGAGATTGCTAAAGGATTTTGTTCATGCTGCTCCTCAGATGCTGTGGTGATAGATGGTGCTATAGATACACATTATATTTCAAATTACAAAATGGTATTGGACTTCATTTCATCTTCTGTACTGAAACTAACTTGTTATACAAAAATGCACCCCAAACCAGTAGCTTCTTGGTTTTTTATCTAATCCGCATAATAAAATGGAACAGATTGTTGTCAACCTCATAATTAATATAGAGGGAAGAGGAAATTGGCTGAAGACATCATCATTCTTCTCTCACGTGGCTCCACCTCTCTGTCTCCTCCCAAAACAACCTCCAACCTATGACAACAATACTGAGGACGTGTGTTGCAGTGGTTAGGGCAACGGACTGGGAAGCCAGAGGTTGCTGGTCAGAATCCTGCCAGGGACCCCGGAAGCAGTATCCCGAGAAAGCTCCCCACCTTCTCTTGCATGGCCTCTTGAACCTCAGTGTGGCCCCCCCTGGTTTAAATGACTCATCTGGATCCCCACATTTCAGTTCTGTGTTATTTTATTTTCTGTTAATCCAACCTCCTCTTGATTTTAGTTCTGTTAAATAGACTGATCCCCAGCTGCTAAATCTAACCTCTGGGTGAGACATGGGCAATGCTCCTTCCTCCTCCCAACATGTGCATTTGTTTGGTATGAAGGTGCCTGTTCTTAACTTCCTTCCTTACACTTCTAGATGGAAACCTGCTGGTGTTGGTGGATCAGCATGCAGCCCATGAGCGTATCCGCTTAGAGCAGCTTATTGCAGGTGAGGATTCAGATGGTTCAAAGAAAGCTCTTTACCACCCCAGCACAATACAACAGAGAGCAGGCTCCTAGGGGAAAAGGCCCCATAAGACAGCATGCTAACAAAATTATTTTAAAAATAAATCTCCTCAAGGTGTGTAGGGACCCAAGAGGATCCTCCAGTTCCCCATGTCATTGGCCCCAGGGGCATACAGGCATCTAGTATTAGTAGTAGTATTGGCACCCAAAGGTGTATTAGGTGCCTTTCAAAACAGACAGAATGATCTGTGCTCCCAGGAGCTTTTCAGTTGAAATAGATCTGATGTAATGAGGGGCTAACAAGACAGACAGGATGGTTAAAGTCAGGAAAATTAGAGTAATGTCAATAAGATTATCAGGTTCAGCAGTGTGGGCTAATGCATGGAATGATGGAATAAAGAGAATGGTTTGTTTTTTAACTAAACATCATGTTCAGAAGAGAAGCCTAAAGTCACCACATTCAGTTACCTAAAACTGTACGCAGAGGGATAAGTCTTTTCTCTTACCTAGCTAATTTTTGTATACAGTTCTGTAAAGCACTGCTCATCCATTGAGCAGTTAAAAGATTACTGATCTTCTCTTTAATCAAAAAGGACCATGCAGAGAGGATTCCAGGAAAAAACATTGCTCCTTTTGGTCTACTGGTGAAAACAGCTAAAGACGGGTAGCTGGGTTGTGTGGCTAGTTTATGAAAGATCTTCCTGAGCCAGGTTGCTAACCACTCGACCTGGCTACCTGTGTCTAGGCCTTGACACCGCATGGGGCTAGCCTGAGCCTTTTCCCACTCCCTTCATCCCTGACACAGGACTGGCCTGAGCTGATCACCTGAGTGGATCACCCCTCCCTGCACGGGGCTGGCCCAAGCCACTTACTTGAGACTCCTCCTCTGCACAGAGCTGGCTGGAGCTGCTCACCCAAGCTTCCTTCTCTCTCCTCCTCCTCCCCCCCCCCTCCCCCAATGCAGAGCTGGTGTCATTGCTCAAGCACTGCCTGTCCACCCGCCCACGTGGGGCTGGCATTGCTGCTTGCCCAAGCCCTGCCCATCCTCCTGCACATAACTCTGCATCCCACTTTTTTGACAAAAGTAGTCATTTGTTAACTGGTCAAGTTGGCAAGAGCAAATGGGACAAATGCCCACTTTTGCCAAAAAAGTTGGGCCAGCCAGTAAAGGGCTTAAAAAAGGGACTGTCCCAGCCAAAACAGAAATGGTCACCCTAATCTGATGGGAAATCAAGAAGGAGCCAGGTTGCACTAATCCAGACGGGGTCAGGCACTATTAGGATCACCAGAAGTCAAGCCAAGGTCAAGATACCAGTAATCAGGCAGGCAGGTCAGAGTCTGTAAGGCTGGGCAGAAGATCCAAACAGCAGCCATGTAGAGCCCAGTTGTGCAAACAGTTTCCTGTGCCTCTTTGGATTTACATAGGAAGCCCTGAGCAATCAGAGGTCCTGGTGGTCCTCCAATCAGAGCCCTGGGGAGGCCTCTGACATAGCTTCAGGTTTCATGATTTTTCTCTTTGGCTTGGTAAATAAGCATGCCACTGGGTGACAGCAGGAAGGTATCAGCTGATCAGGAAACCCACATATCCAGGTTTAAGACCCACAGGGTCTTGACACAGTGCACTTACTTCAGTTTGTTTTAATACCAAGTGGCCATCCCATGAGTTGAGCTAACTCTTGTAATAACCTTTGCTATGTAAGATAACTTCTTTTTGGCATTAGGGGGGGATCCAAGTTTGAAATTGACTGTATTCCCCAGACACTGATTGCCATTTCCATGAGTCATTGTCATATCCATGAGTGTCCCCCGTGAGTCCCAGGAGGAAGAGTCCTGTGGTCATTTCTCAATTCAAGCACAGAGGGCTACACGCCAAGCCATACAGCCACTGAGGGTAAGCCTGCCTGTATATTTTAAGGACAGTATTTCTAATTTTTCTATCCACAGATTCCTATGAGAAGCAGCCTGAAGAATCTGGCAAGAAGAAATTGCTGTCCTCCACCATCTGTCCCCCACTGGAGATTGAGGTAACAGAGGAACAGAGAAGATTCTTACGGTTAGTAATGGCCTGTGGCTCCAATATCTTGGATAGGACTCCAGTAACTAAGAGAATCTAATTAATCTCTGTGTGCTGTTTTGGAAACCACAGCCATTGCTGGAGTTGCTTTCATTCTGCTTTATGTGCACACTGAGTGAGTTCCAATGGCTACAATGTGAGGAGAGGAGACTAGAGGGGTATGGGAAGTTCATATGATGAATCGTTGGAAGAGTCTCTCTGTTCTTGGGTGACAGAAACTGGAATCACTACATGGAATGAGAAGTAAACATCTCCCAAATGTTTTGAAATACTGGATTGGCTGCTGTCAGGAATTCTTCTGTTCCATGCAAGAATTTAGGTTACATTCAGATTTGGTTTTGATTATTTACACTTATAGCATTAATCATAGGTTTATTCAGAAATCTTTGCTTTCACTCTGAGCAGGAACTCAAGTAGGATGGGTATTTATAGTTACAAGGTCTTTTCTCTCTTTGTTCTCAGAGTAGACTTCTTTGGCAGTGGGAACTTTTCTGCCCTTTTTGGGTAGACTCCTTAGGAACATAGGAATATCCATACTAGATGATATTGGTAGTCCATCTAATCCAGCATTCTTCCTGACAGTGGCCAGTGCCAAATGCTTCAGTAGAAGGCACAAGAAACTACATAATGGATAACCATTGAATAACCTGTCCATAGAGGAAAATTAAGAAAGAGGGCAAACAGGAGTGATTTACCTGAATTACCAGTCCCAATATTCTTAATCTTTCTTCATAGGGAAGTCTTTCTAGACCATTAATATTTTTTGTCACTGATCTCTGAACTCCTTCTATTTGTTATATCTGTTTTGAGATAGGGTGACCAGAACACAACATAGTATTCCAGGTGAGGATGTGCCATTGATTTATACAATGACATTACAATATTTTCCATATTATTTTCTTACTTTCTTATTTTCATACTTTCTACACCCTACCATTTTGTTTCCTTTTTTGGCTGCCACTACACACTGAACAGAGGTTTACATTGAGCTGTCACAATGACATCGATGTCTTTTTCCTTAGTGGTTGCAATTAATTTAGATTTTGCAAAGTATCTGAATATGTCAAATTACTCTTCCTAAGGTATGTTACCTTGCATTTGTCATTTGAATTTCATTTCCCATAATGCTGCCCATTTTCCTAGTTTTGTTAGGTTCTCTGAAATTCCACACCATTCATTCTAGTCTTAACTAATCTAAATCATCTTGTGTCTTGTGAAGATTTGGCTGCCTGACTGCTTTAAACCTTTTCCAGTTTGTTAGTAAAATGTTAGTTCTATTGCATAACTTTTGTCATGTTAAAAACTGAGCTTTTATTGCTACCCTGTTTTTTTCTGTCTTTGTCTCGTTCTAGCCCATGACAAAACTTTACGTCTCACTCCATAGTTACTTACTGTGTTTTTAGCCTCTTGTGAGGGACTGTGTCAGAGGCTTTTTGAAAACCTATATAAATTCTGTCAACCGGTTTTCTTTTACCTACTATTTTGCTTACATATTTAAAGAATTGTAGTAGATTAGAGAGAGACAATTTTCTTTTGTGGAAGTTCTGCTTGTTTTTTCTGATCAAATCATGATCATCTTGGAGTTGTACATTTCTTTTTTTAAGTATATCTGGTTCTGTGGAACTGAGTTGTACAATTCTGTTTTTAAGTATAACCGATTATCAGGATCATCCTGAGCACCTTCTTTTTTAAGGGAAAGTAAAACTTCTTGCTGCCTGCCGTTCCACTGCTATAATAGCTAATTATAATCAGAGCACATCTTTTTAAATATTTCAACCATTTGATTCTTAAGTTCCTGCTGAACTCTTGGGTGTATGTCATCTGATACCTGTGACTTGTTGCTCTTTAATTTATCAGGTTGTGCCAGTAACTCCTCTCTTGACATCTCAATCTCTGACAGCATTTTTATTATTTGAAAAGAATAGCTCTGGGATAGATATCTCCCCAACACTTTGTAGTGAAGACTGATGCAAGGAAATACTTAAACTTTCCTGAAATGTCCTTATCCTCCTCAGCTGTTCCCGTTTCTACCTGGCAATCCAGTGGATCCTCCGATTCTCTCCTCGCTGCTTCTGATATACTTAACCAATACACTATTACTTGTTTTTATGTGTTTGGCTATTGGTTCTTCAAATTCTCTGTTATCCTTCCTTTCTATTGGTTTTACCAGAATTTGATATCCTCTTTTGGCAAGATACATATTTGGCTTCAAAAACCTCTTGGTCCTTATCATTTAATAATAGTGGAATATTTTTTTGCCTTCCTGCTTTCTTGTTTCAGGGTATGCTTTCCTTATGTAATTCTATTATGGTTACATAAGTAGCCTCCATGTAGAATCTAATGATTTTATTTCTTTGTTCTTGACAGTAGGGTCTCTTTGACTAGCTTCCTCTTTTAAAAATTCTCCTTTCTAAACTGAAGTGTCACAGTTCTGGTTTTTGGTATGATTCCTCTCTGAGGATGTTGAACTTTATGATGTTGTATATTTGTCACAAGGTACCTCACCGCTAGGGCACCTCCTCCAGGCAGCTCTTGGAATTAGCTCCTTCTGGTCCAGTGTCCCCTTTATTGCTCATTCCCATGCCCCACAGCCTCTTTCTCTCTGTGTCTCAGGATGCTCTCTCTTCATGGCTTGGCTCTCTGGCCAGCTCACTACACGTTTTCAAAGTCTCTCCATCCAAATTGTTTCAGGCAGTCTTCCCATTCACTGACCAGACTGTGCCACTTTACCCAGTGGCTGGTAGGGGAACCCAGGCCCACCCACTACCCTGGGTTCCAGTTCAGGGACCATGTAATCAGCAGCCAATGTCTGCAACATCCCACCTTGATGCTGTTCCCCTGAGCCTTGTCCTATTCTGCCTCACTCAGCACACTGCTCCACCACTCTTCTGAATAAACCCTTCCTGCAGGGCCTGGATCCCCAGGGTTTCTACTCCTTTCCCTCTAATGCCTGGGGAGTGACTGCAAGCTTCCTCACTGCAGCCCTTTTCTTCTGCCAACCTCCTATCTTTATACTAGCCCCACCTGCTCCTTCTCAGCTGGGCTCCGTCATCAGTCACATGTTGCTTAGGGTTTATTTATGTTTAAAATGCTGCATCAGTGCCACTGCAGTGCTTCAGGGACAATGCTACCTATGTTGATGTGAGGACTTCTCCCATCGGTATAGCTGTTCCACCTCCCTGAGAGATGACACCTAGGTCAATAGGAGAACTCTCCTGTTAACTCCCCATGTAGACAATGTTAGGTTAAGTCGATTTAACTGCACTGTTCAGGGGTCTGGTTTTTTCGCACCCGTGAGTGACATAATTATACCTACCTCATTTCCTGGCATAGCCAAGGCCTTAGCAAACCTAATTCCTCTCCAGCGTGGTCTGTCAGGTTAATTGCCCCCTTCTCAACCTCATTAACCTTTCCATGCTATTGTGAGGGGGATACTTCATCATAATATTACATTGCATGTATATACTATATTGTGGTCACTATTACTTGAACTTATTGGTATGTGTATCTTAAGAAAAGTGAACTGTAGATATAAAAAAAATGTACAGCTTTCTATTGTACAATAAGGGGAACTCCTGGGATCTCAGAGACATGGAGCAAGCATTTTGCACGATTGAATGGAGGCAAATGTGGAGGTGAATGTGGGCTGAAAGAGAAGCATTGCTGGGAAATCCTAAGATGCCATCATGTGGATTGGAGGAGATGGGAAGCTTCTATGTGGGGTGTGCTGAAGATCTGGGACTGATCCTGTAGGTATGTGGTAGAGGGTGCTTTGGTGTCTCATTTCTGAGGTTTCCTTCTCAGGTGCTGCCACAAAAGCCTGGAGGAGATAGGCATTGAATTATCATTTCCAGAGAACAGCAGCTCCCAGATTCTAGTTGGGAAGGTGCCTCTGTGTTTTATGGAGAGAGAGGCCAATGAATTACGACGGAAAAGACAGCCTGTGGCAAAAATCATTGTGGAGGTTAGTCATGGATGTGGAACTTGAGCAAATTACCTTAGGATGGTGCTCTATATTTATGGTGCAGGGTGTTGGAAGAGTGGCTCCTAAGTGAGCTCCTAAGTGAGCCTTGCTATTCTTTCAGCAGAACTATTTATCCATGTTACTTCGCCTCAGGACTGCTTCTTGTGTTGGTGTACGTTCATCTTAAGGGAGAAAGTAGTTCCTCCTGAAAATGAAAGGAGCATGACTTATTAATGCTATTCTATCCCTGCAGGGTAAAACAGAGCAAAGGTTTACTTATTAATTGCATTAGGGCTGGTCTATACCTCTATACTTCAGAGTTTTGTCAACAAAAGTCAGCTTTTGTTGACAGAACAGTGGAGGTGTACACAATGAAATGCTCCTCTGACCGATGTAATACCCCTGCTATGCCAACATAATAAAACCACCTCAGTGAAAAGTGTAGAGCTTATGCTGATGTAGTTAGAGCAACATAGTGTCTGTGTAGACACTGCGTTCCTTACATCAGCTGTTGGCTCTCATTTTTATCAGTTTCACAGCTCAAGAAAGCCAGGTAGCGAGAGCCTCTGGAGAGCTGAGAAGCTGGACCCTGTTCCTGTCTGGGAGCAGGGCAAGAAACTCCAGGCAGCTGGACCCCACTCCCAGCAGGGAATGGCAGGGACAGCCTGTTGGGAGCCTGTGGGGCAGCTGGGCTCCCCGCAGGAGCTGCCAGCAGAGCTGAAAGACTGGGCTCTTAGCTCTTCACACTGCCCTTCTTAGGTCAGTGGACGTGCTCCTGGTGAGGACACACATTGCCACCCCAGTAAATAATGTAAATGCGGTGGCTGTAAGTCGACATAACATAGGTGATTTATCTTTGTAGTGTAGACAAGGCCTTAGAGCAGCGGTTCTCAACCTGTGGGTCGCGACCCCGGCGGGGGTCGAACGACCAAAACACAGGGGTCGCCTAAAGCCATCGGAAAATACATATTTCCGATGGCTTTAGCCGCTGAGAAGTCGCGCTACCATCTGTAGCAGCGCTATTCAGCTGGAACGCACACCGTTATGGATGCGCGTTCCAAACTGAATGCCTGCGCGCATGCGCAGACGTGATTGCATCATCCGTCCGGGGCCTAAGGGGCGGGGGAAGCGGGGGGAACGCTCCACAGTCCATAGCAGCGCATTACGTGTGTCCGGCGCTTGCTGACGTCATCAGTGGGCGGACGCAGCAAGCGCCGGAGGTCAAAAGCCTAGGAGGCGGAGAGCCAAGAGGCGGAGAGCCAAGAGAGCCTGCGAGACAGCCTGCTGGTGTAAAAAAGGTTAATAATGTAAAAACAGTACACACACCATACACACAATACTGTGTAAGTGTAAGGTGCTTTGTGTGTAATCATAACTGTAGCAAAATTACAGTTTTGAAGTAGCCACCAAAATTATTTTTTGGTTTGGGGTCACTGCAATATGAGGAACTGTATTGCGGGGTCACGGCATTAGAAAGGTTGAGAACCACTGCCTTAGAGGCTACATGGATGGATGGAGAGACTCTTATTTTAAGTTAAATGCAACTAAAATGAGACTCTATACAGAGAGGCCAGTGTTCAGCAGTGTGGGCAACAAGGTTGATTAAGGGGTCCTGCTATTTCTGGTGAAGAGGAATGGGCCACCAGCCTCTCTCCCCTAGACCTGTGCTGCAGCAGAATTGGTAGTATATGCCACCTCACGTATCTTAGACAGAGAGACAGTGTTGATAGAGCACGAGACTGGGACTCAGGAGAACTTAGTTCTATTCCCAATTTAGCCATTGGCCTGCTAGCAAGTCACCTCACCTCTCTCTGCCTTAGTTTTCCTGTAATGATGCTTCTCTGTAAAGTGCTTTGAGATCTATTAAAATGCATTAGATTATTGTAATTGGGCACAATTAGTGTCAGGCAATGATGATTCAGGGTTTTTTTAGTCCCATAACTGGGCTGACTATATAAGTCTATAACTGACATAATTAGGGACTGTTTTGCTAAACTTTATGCTAAACATTTTTATGTATCCTGCACATTTAAGATAGTTTTATTTTAAAAATAAAATAAAATTCTATGTTTTTGCATTTTTAATTGAATTTGAATTTCCATGCCAGTAGAGCTTGGCACAAATCACAAGTAAAAAATATCATCATCTAGTAAATAAGAAATGTATAATTCACTATTTACTAACATAGTAAAAATGTAAAGTTAAGAATCTGAATAAATGTAAGTTAAGCTATATAATTACTTAAATAAATATGTATACATATAGTGTATACACCAAGTTAGCAAAAAGAAGCACCAAATTTAGTGTAAAGGATATATTTAGTTGCAATTCAACATGTTTTCATGGTTACTAACCAATAAGAATCAAGTTTTCTTTAAGAAAATAAATTATTTAAATGTTTTAAATCAGCATTTTCTGCTTGCTGATTTTAAATCAGTGATTTAAATTACTTTGATTTAAATCAATCCACCCTGTTAGAAAACAGTATCTTCTGACATATGAAGTTCAAGTGAAGTCTGACTCTTTTCTCTAGCAATGACCATGAGGGCCATGCCTGTGCCATGGATGTCCTGATGCCTCTCTTCTCTCTTGTCTCCCTGCCTGTCATTTGTGATAAAGGACATAGTAGGCCCAACTGTCCCTGAGCGCCTTCTTACTTCTTGTGGCAGCAAGACAGAACTTCTGCAGCATCTGCTTCTCTGCACACTGTTACTTTACTGATTGTGTGTATAATATATATACACACACACATACACAGTTAGTTTAGTATCTTTTTATACCTAGTGGCTATATATAAAAAACAAACAAAACCCTCTTATTAATGTTAGGGACTTCCCCAGTTCCAAGATTTAGCCGTTATGACTGAAAGGATGTCCCCAGGTTCAAAACTTGTTCCTCCCATGATTCAGCTAGTCTACTCAATGCTTGGCACTTACAGTGGCTTTTTGTTCTGGTGAGGGACTATCTGTCCCTGATAGATGCTCAGTCTGTTGGATACACAGGATACACAGATATCCAAGATACACAGGAAGTCTGTAGCAGAGCAGTGACTTCAACCTAGATCTCCCACTGCTTAGGCTAGTGCTCCAGCCATGGCCCATCCTTCCTGGTTATTTATCACAACGAGTGACTTGGAACTGATACAGTAAATATGGGCTGATTTGGACAGCAGATAGGAAAAGTGAGGAGGGAAAAATAGTAAGTAATTGATTGTTCTGCCTCTTGCTTTTCAGGAGTTGATTCAAGAACAAGTTGAGGTAAGTAGTGCTCTTCTTTTGAAATGGATTAGGGTTAGTCTGTCTATTGAAAGCCTTGTTGCCTGAGACAGGACAAAGCCTGGGAGAATTTCATCCACTACGCGTAAGGATCAACAGTGGGGAGATGTGGACTAGATGAGCTCTACAAGATCTTCCTTATTTGTAGCCTCTTTAATGCTACTGTTCTTTCCTTTTCATACTCACTGGAAAACTAGATCATGTTCTCTTTCTACTTTCAGCTATTGCAGACCACAGGAGGTGCACAAGGAACACTGCCACTGACCTTTCTAAAAGTGCTGGCTTCCCAAGCATGCCATGGTAAGTGAGCTGAATTTCTCTACCTTTCCATTTCTACACAATGTACTTTTTGGGGTTGTGGCATAATGAAGAGTTGTAAGAGTCTCACCTTTGAGAGACAAGGTGTCTACTGGGTGGTCAGAGGCAGTTGCCGTATTTTTGGAGAGCTCTGCCAAGGATAGAACATGCTGCCCTATTTGCATTGTGTGTGGCTGTTATCCACATTCCTGTTCAGATGTGAGACACTGACAAAATGAGCCCTAATGTGCACCAATCCACATGAGCTCTAGACCTTCCAATTCAACAGTTCTGTGGGGAGCAGAGGCAGTACCCTGTTCTCAAAGAGCACATTTTTGGCTTCCCCAAATGGTAAGTTAAACAAATGCCAGTGTATGGTGTCCTGGAGACCGTGGAAATGCTCTTTCCCTAGATCCATGATGGACATCTGGGCCACGCGAGGGGTTCTGGCTTTCAGAAGCCCAGAAGGCAAGCAGATCTCACAAATGCAGGCTGCAGTAATTCTAACCCCTTCATGCCAGCAGATGTGTTGCATATTTCATTAGCAACCCCCTCATGGCCAAAAGGCAAATGTGGATTGGTGGCATCTTTTGCAATGGCACATCACTAGAGTCTCCAAGTGGCAAACTGCCACTTTGATAGAAGAGCAGGACCACGTGCCATCTCTGAACTGCAGGGATATAGGCTGCGAAGGTGAGAAGTAAATGAGACCATAGATTCTCACACACTCTGGTGTTTAGGAAAGATAAAGATTGTTAAAGTACCAGAGATACCTTAATATCCTGCCTTGATTTGCAGTGGTTGCATTAAATGCTCAGGTGTGGGAAAGGGCTGATGATTACTGAGGTGGCATTCAATCTCTGAGTAGCATATGGGGTGGGTACCTTCTCTGCTTTGGTAGCTCCTCATGTGTGGAGTGGCCTTGTTTTCAGCTGCAGAGGAAGCGGCTCCTGTGCCTTGTGCTGCAACAATTCTAATATCTGGGAAGCAAGGAAATAGTTGCCCTGCCATCCAGCCGCCTCAGACCAGACCAGGCAGCTTAGGCTGTTGGGAAGCTAGTGTTGTGTACCAGGAAGGCTGCTCGGGGAAAGGCTGATTAACAAGCTAAATCTCAAGCCTGGTGTACTGTGGCCCTGCTGCTGTTTTGTGGTCTTGGGGTGGGAGAGGAGGTGGGAGCTTCCCCATATTAACTTGCTGTGCTGTCCATAGTTCCCAGAGGGGAGCTTCTTAGCTGAGCTGAACTCCTGTCAGCACATGCTGTAATTCACCTCTCTTTTCAGGAGCTATTAAGTTTAATGACAGTTTGACTATGGAGGAGAGTTGCCAGCTTATTGAAGCTTTGTCCTCTTGCCAACTGCCTTTCCAGTGTGCTCATGGGAGACCTTCCATGATCCCCCTTGCAGACATAGACCACCTGCAGCAGGAAAAGCAGGTACAGTGTGAAGTGCTGGGAGGGGAAAGGCAGCACAAGGTGGATTGTCTGAGACGATGCTTTAAATTTTGCTAAGCCTTTTCACCCAAATTTCATACTAACTAGAAACACAGCTCAGTCTATATCCACTTTATAGAGAGGTATCCTGACTGAAATAACCACTGACCATCTGTGGTGTGAACAAACCTATAGCTCCTGTTCCTCCCATTATTCCCCACAGTATTGTGCACAAATGGAGACTGCGACTCATTGGGCACAAAGGGCATGGCCAGATGCTATTTTAGACTTTGCTCACATGGCATATTGCATATTTTTCTACCGTTAACATTCCATTTCCTGTACTATTTCTTCCTGAAGTTGTACAGGCTTGGTAAGCAGCCACTGGCAATGGTTATTCAGCAACTCCGTATCTTCTTAGAGAGTCACACTATTCGTAACACTCTGCAATTGAAACAGTTACAAACTCAGCTAAGAACAAACTGGAGGGAGTTCAAATAAGAGCAACCAAAAATGGCCAGGGAACTGGAGGAGACTTATGAAAAGAGAATAAGTTAAGTCTGTCTAGTTGGGCTAAGGGACAACTAATGGTGGTGGAATAACTAGTAATGTGCACCTGTCTAAAGCTCCCTACTAAGTGTGCTGTTCCATAAACATGTTCAGTACATGGGATATACCACAGCAGGATCAGTACTCTAGCTTTTTTCTCTTCTTTCGTAACTCAATTTCCTAGGAAATGGCTGCCTGATATAGTGCATTTGCTCTGTGTGCCTGAATAGGTAACTCTACAAAAGGTAGAATTATTTAGGATGACAGGAGGAGTTACAACCAAGAGGAATAGGGTGAAATAAAGAAAGAAAAAATCTAGGCTGAACAGCAAAACATTTTGTTAGGGTGGAATGTTTTTTTTTAAACCAGGTAGAGGTTTTGTAAAACTAATTTGAAAATTTGCACTATTGCAACTTTAGATGAAAATATGCAACAAACTAATTTTTTTTAAATGCCAGTTTTTGTAGGGTATTTGAATTTTACAAAAATAAATTGAATAGTATGGCCCTGATCCTGGAAACACTTAAGCCAATGAGTAACTTTACTCACAAGATTATCACCGTTTACTTTCAGGTGATTACTAGTGCTTAAAATTAAGTATATGCTTAAGTGTTTGTAGCACCTATGGTTGAAAAAATTTTTATTAAATTTTTTTCTTAGGGGCATAAAATCCTTCACTTCAAAACAAAATTGCTTCAGTGTTAACAATGAAAAGTTACTTAAACTTTAAAGTTATTATGAACTTTTTTTTTGTACACACAGACCAAAAATTTCAAAAACAGGAACCTGAAGTTAAGCTCTTGTGCCTAGATGTAGGCACTTAAGTGACTTATGCGCACACGACCCATTGACGTCAAACCCTGCTGGAAGAGTATAATTTGCCAAAGGCTTTTAGCTTTCGTCACTCAGTGCCAGTTCTATATATCAGAATGTAGTGGTGGTTGCAAATGTAGGAAGGTCAGTTTTATGCTTGAGCCTATGGTAGTCTCACAATAAGGGTGTTAATGAGGCCCTGGGCTTGTCATTTTCAGAAAAAATTAGCCTTTTAAGTAAGGGACTTAAGGAAAAACCGTACAGATCTAAAATTCTGTTACCAATGGGGAAACTAATGGAAGAATCAATTACAAAACATCAGCGGCAGCAACTGAAGACTACAATGAGAAGAACTAGCAAGCTGTACATTTTTAAAAAATCTGATGTTAAATAAAATAAAATCTTGACTTTTATCCACCCTGCTGCCAAGACACTGCATCAGGCTGTGAAACTGGCTCCTGAGGGAAGTCACAGAGAATACTTAAAATTAAATTTCACAAAGCACTTGAGCATCTTTCTGTGTGGGGAAAGAAGCATGGAGGTCAGTAAAATCCTTTTCTCTTAATGAAACTTTGCATCAATTAATTCTCTTTTGTCCCCCAGCCTAAACCTAATTTGACTAAACTACGGAGGATGGCCCAAGCCTGGCACCTATTTGGGAAACAAGGACAGCACGATGGAAGTGGGAGCTGACCCGACTTGTCAGGCATGTTGATGTCACACAACCCCTCATCCTTCCAGCCACCAATGAGAAAGAAGCGTTTCTGCATGGATGCAACTCCTGAGTCAGGATGGTATCAGAAGTCCTACCGTGACAGCTGACCTTCAAGAGCTGAAACCATCCCTGGGAATGTGGTAGGAAAGGGCTCCTATGGCTCAGAGAAGAGGCTTCAATGTTGAGAAATAACATGAGTCTCGATTTGGCTATTCAAGGGTAGAAATTGCCTCACCCTTGTAACTGTTTAATTCCCTTCTTATGAGAATGGCCAGATTCCTCATACAGCAAGGATTGTTTTAATGTATTTACAGTGCTTTGCTTTGAAAGTGTAGAGAGATAAGTATTTATTAATAAACCAGCACCACATTTTCCTCAGGCTCATGTCTGATTGGTGTAAGCACAGGCCACCTGCAGCTGTCACAGCACATTGGTCCTTTTCTCCAGTAGGGGGGGGTGATCTCAAAAATATAGCCAGGCCCTATCTTCTCACTGAAACATGTGTTCACTGTGAAACAGGTAATTAATGATCCTATAGCAAACCAAACAAATTAAAAACTGCTCCATGTGGCTTGTACTACTAGTGATACAAGCAAAGCCAGGCCTAGATCTTTGCTCACTGCTGTTCTTGGCTAGGGTGGAAACATTACACTCCAAGCAGGTGCTTCCTTTTGAAAATAGAACCCCAATCTCTGGAGCCTGGCTTTATTTAGCTGCTTGATGTTCCCAAAGAGCAAGGTAGGTGGAGTCTGCACACTGAGGCACTTCAAGCCAATAGAGCTTTGAGTTCATGGTCATCAGGATGGTAGAGCTCACTCAAAAGGCGATAGATGTAGGAAGGGGCATTGCCCCCAATGTTGGAGATGAAGAGAGTTATAAGCTCTGGGGGAACATAGTCAAACACCGGGCAGTGAACATTGATCTTTGACAGGATCTCCCCTGAAAAGAAAACAGTCATGGTATTAAAGATGAGTAATACACAAGATGTGCAGCTTGGCTTCACCATACACTGCCTGGAGCACAAGTTGGGACCCTCACCCCACCACCCCTACAGCCAGCACTGAGATGGCAGAATAAGATTCAAGACAATCTCAACCATGGTTTATATTAATTATGGGTATACAGTACAGTCTTGGTAAGAATTGTAGAGCTTGCCCCTGTTGATTGTTGATGGTGCTAACCAGAAGAAACCCCAGATGGAAAAATATACAAAATACCATAATCAAAACTGCCCTAGCCCCTTACTTGCAGGGTCCTGCTGCTCAGAAACATGGATTTGGAAAGTGGATAAATGGGCACCAGAGCTGTCATCTTTTTGAAGGTGGACTTTCACCATTTACGACCCAAAGGACCATTGTGATCATCTAGTCTGACCTCCTACATCTCTCAGGCCATAGAACCTCACCACCCCCTCCTCCAATAGGCTCAACCTCTGCCTGAGTTACTGAAGTCCTCAAATCTTGATTTAAAGACTTCACCCTGCAGAGAATCCACCATTTATTCTAGTTCAAACCAGCAAGTGACCAGTGACCTGTGCCCCATGCTGCTGTGGAAGGCAACAACCCCCCTACTCTGTCAGTTTAAGCTGGGGGAGGGGGAGAAGGAGGTGTAATTGCTCTCCAATATGGTGATCAGTTAGTCCCTGAGCATGTGGGCAGATCCATCAGCCAGCCACCTGGGAAAAGACTGACGGTAGTAACTACCCTCCCAATCTCTGGCCACTGGAGATGTGTGTCAACAGCAGTCATGGATGGGCCATATGCCATTGTAGGCAATCTCATAACATCCCCTCCATAAATGCATCAAGCTCAGTCTCAAAACAAGTTAGGGTTTTTGCCCTACTACTCCCCTTGGAAAGCTGTTCCAAAAACTTCACTCTGAAGGCTACAAAACTTTCTCTAATTTCAAGCCTAAACTTGTTGATAACCAGTTTACATCCATTTGTTCTTGTGCCAACACTGGTGTGTAACTTAACTCCTTTCACTGCCTAGTGTTTGTTCCCCTCATGTATTTATAGAGAGCAATCTTATCTCCTCTCAACCTTTGGGTATGGTCTACACTGACAGCAGCAAATTCGCCACCATCAGATTGATTTATCTGGATTGATTGAGCAGAAGTAAAGACCTGCTCAATCGATCTGGAAGTCGATTTAATAAAACTACCTCCCCAAAAAGCATAGTGCTGCGTCAACGGGTACGTCGGTGCAGCGTATTGGAGACAGCATGCTAAATGGAAGTTATGAAGTCGACGGGAGTTACCCAAGCTACTCTGTAGCTTGCGTAACTCCTTTCAACTGCTGCTGAATTTCGCCAGCAGCGTAGACCAGGCCTTTAAGCTCAAGTCTCCTCTTGTAAGGCAGGTTCTCCATTCCTCCTAGTAGGATCATCCTAGTAGCCTCTCTCTGCACCTGTTTCAGTTTGAATTCATCTTCTTTAAACATGGGAGACCAGAATTGCAGGAACCTTGCCTTAGAACCCGATGACAGAAACAAATTTGTCAGCCAATGGTAAACATCCACACAGTATTTCTGGAGTTTTATGTTCCAAGAAGTCACATCACTCGTGAGAGCTAAACAAACTACTTTGGTTTCTCTGCATCTGTGCTGCCTGACAGCAGGCAGTCAAGACCAGACCCTTGACTTTTATTTTTAAATTACTACATATGTAAGAAAGTGTTTCCATAGGACAGGAACACAACTGCAAGGATGGAGTTCAGATGAAACCTTGTTCCATTCCTCCCAGCAGCCAAGAGCATGTAAAAAAGAGGACATTGGTCAGAGTCATTTCAGAGCTTAAGATACTGGAAAGGGTTTCCTGCCCTTGGTTACACGCTAATCCTGTCTTTAAATGTGAAAGACGGGGGGTCCTGGCTCCTACCATCACCCTTTCAAAAACCTGCACAAAAGAGGACTGGTACCTTCTGTGAATGGCAGCACTTGCTGTGGAGAGACAAACTTGTGGAATGAATCCTCTTCATTAGGAAACTGGAAGAAAGAGCAACAGGGTCAGAAGAGGCAGCGATCCCCACTATCCCACACAGCTGAGGCAGAAGTGGTGGAAGGTCCTAAGCAGAGGAAACCTCACTAGTGAATGCATTACAGTTTAGGTCTGTAGAGTGTACAGCCGTCACCTGCAGCTTCGGACTGGAACATGCATGGCAACTGCAGGTGAAACTGCGGAGCAAGGGGCACAGGCAAGCCATACATCCTAGCTCCTTTATACCTGCTTATACTGTGGCCACTCTGCAGGATAGCCTGGAAAGTCAAGAGAGGAGACACATGACTGCCCCAAGCTGCTCTTTAGTGACTTGAGACAGGATCCTTGTTACAACATCAAAGGAGCAGAGCGGGAAAGTCCTAAAACATCTCCTTTCACCGCTGAAGCTGTGAGTTCAATCTCAGGCTGTAGTGGATGGTGGTGTACATCATAAGAGCCCATCAGCCAATCATTCAGCATATCTAGCAGTCTGGGCTGGAACAAAGGCCTGAGCTGCATCAGTAGAGCTGTTGGGAGGTGGTACATAGGGATGTAAAAATTCCTTTAATTAATAATCCATTTAACTTCTACTAATAGAAGTTAAACTGTGTGGGGGACGGGGGACACAAACACGCTAGGCTTGGTGGGGAGGCACCAAGCCCAGCACGACTCCCCCAGGCACATGCTTCCTGAGTCACCGGGGGCAGCCCTCCCGCTGAGCTCAACTCCTCCCTGCCAAGCCAGAGCTGCCCCGCTGCAGGTGTGGGATGCAGGGGGGAGGGGAAGCCGTGCTGGCAGCTTTCATTCAGTGGGGAGGAGACAAGCCCCGTACTGCTCCCCCTGCATGTGCACATCCGCAGCTGGGCAGCTCTCACTCGGCAGGGAGCTGCGCTGGGCTCAGCGCCTCCCCCGCTCCCTTGGGCAGCATTTAAACTAATTAGTAAAGGATAAAACAGCTGCTTACAGTTTAAATGTTTAGCCACTAACATCCCTAGGGGTGCATCAGTCGGGGTGGGGGGCCACCCTCACGTTAGGATCAAGGTGCATTAGCAGGGTCGATAGAAGGCAGGGTTGCCAGCCTGTACTTTAGGCAGTCAGTGCTATCCATTCCTCACTTTCCTGCGTCTATAGAGCCCTCTGTTTTTCATGAGATAGAGCAGATGCTACAATCAAAGCTGCTGCACTCACCTGCGGTGAAAGCTTGAACATGGGTGCGCAGACAATGAGGGGAGTGGAGTGGTGTTTAGCTGCCAGTGCCAGGGTATGAGTCCCACTTACAGCGATCAACGCGCCATTGGCCAAGATGGTCTTCGTACCAATGATCACCTTCCAAGTACAAATTAGTATTAGAGCACTTTCAGTGAATTGAGACAAGTACGGAAAAGGAGCTCCAAGTCAAAAATGAGGGGGGATTTGATAGCAGCCTTTAGTTACCTGAAAGGGGGTTGCAGGAAGGATGGAGCTAGGCTGGTCTCACTGATGGTAGATGACAGAACAAGGACCAACTGTCTCAAGTTGCAGTGGGTGAGGTTTAGGTTGAATATTAGGAAGAAGTTTTTCACCAGGAGGGTGGTGGGGCACTGGAATGGATTGCCTAGGGAGGTGATGGAATCTCCATCTTTAGAGGTTTTTAAGCTGCAGCTTGACAAATCCCTGGTTGGGATGATTTAGCTGAGGTTAGTCTTGCTTTGAGCAGGGGGCTGGACTAGATGACCTCCTAAGGTCCCTTCCAACTCTAATCTTCTATGATTCTAAGTTAGTTAAACAGAAATTAAAAGGTACCATGCCAAAAGTGAAATCCCTGCGAGCTGCATGGAAACTTTTTAAAGACACCATAACAGAAGTTCAATTTACATGCATATCCCAAATTAAAAAAATATAGTAAGAGGACCAAAAAAGTGCCACTGTGGCTAAACAAGAAAGTAAAAGAGGCGTTTGGAGGCATAAAGACATCCTTTAAAAAGTGGAAGTGAAATCCTATTGAGGAAAATAGAAAGGAGCATAAACTCTGGAAAGTGAAGTGTAAAAATAAATTAAGAAGGTCTTCAAATTCTTTTTTGGCTATCTAGCTAAAGTCTCAAACAGTAACAGAAAAAAAATTAAGTGCATCAGAAGCAGGAAGCCTGCTAAACAACCAGTGGGGACACTAGACGATCGAGATGCTAAAGAAGCACTCAAAGAAGATAAGGCCATTGCGGAGAAACTAAATGAATTCTTTGCATTGGCTGAGGATGTGAAGGAGATTCCCAAACCTGAGCCATTCATATTAGGTGACAAACCTGAGGAATTGTTCCAGATTGAGGTGGCATTTACAGGTGATTTTGGAACAAATCAATAAATTAAACAGTAATAAATCACCAGGACCAGATGGTATCCACCCAAGAGTTCTGAAGGAACTCAAAATGTGAAACTGCAGAACTCCTAACTGTGGTATGTAACCTATTATTTAAAGCAGCTTCTGTACCAGAAGCTTTAAAAAGAGCCTTTAAAAAGGCTCCAGAGGCAATTACAGGCCAGTAAGCTTAACTTCAGTACCAGGCAAATTGGTTGAAACTATAATAAAAAACAAAATTATCGCACATAGATGAATGCGATTTGTTGGGGAAGAGTCAACATGGTTTTTGTAAAGGGAAATCATGCCTCACTAATCTACTAGAATTCTTTGAGGGGATCAACAAGCCTGTGGACAAGGGTGATCCAGTAGATGTAGTGCATGTAGACTTTCAGAAAGCCTTTGACAAGGTCCCTCACCAAAGGCTCTTAAGCAAAGTAAGCTGTCATGGGATAAAAGAAGGTCCTTTCCTGGATCAGTAACTGGTTAAAAGATAGGAAACAAAGGGTAGAAATAAATCACTTTTCAGAATGCAGAGAGGTAAATAGTGGTGTTCCCCAGGGGTGTTTGCGGGATCAGTACTGTTCAACATATTCATAAATGATCTGGAAAAAGGGGTAAACAGTGATGTATCAAGATTTGCAGATGATACAAAATAACTCAAGATAGTTAAGTCCAAAGCAGACTGCAAAGAGTTACAAAGGGACCTCTCAAAACTGGATGACTGAGCAACAAAATGGCAGATGAAATTCAGTGTTGATTAATGCAAAGTAATGCACATTGGAAAGCATAATCCCAACTATTCATTTAGAATGATGGGGTCTAAATTAGTTGTTACCACTCAAGAAAGATCTTGGAGTCATTGTGGATAGTTCTCTGAAGATATCCACTCAATGTGCAGTGGCAGTCATAAAAGCTAATAGAATGTTGGGAATCATTAGGAAAGGGATAGATAAGAAAGAAAATATTGTGTTGTCTCTTTATAAGTCCATGGTATGCCCACAGCTTGAATACTGTGTGTATATCTGGTCGCCACATCTCAAAAAAGATGTATTGGAATTGAAAAAGATACAGAAATGCAATTAAAATTATTAGGGGATTGGAAAAGCTTCCATATGAGGAGAGATTAATAAGACTGGGAGTTTTCAGCTTGGAAGAGAGATGACTTGGCGGGATATGAGAGAGGTCTACAAAATCATGACTGGTATGAAGAAAGTAACTAAGGAAGTGTTATTTACTCCTTCTCATTACACAAGAACTAGGGGTCCCTAAATAAAATGAATAGGCAGCAGGTTTAAAACCAACAATAGGAAGTATTTCTTCACACAACGCACAGTCAACCTGTGGAATTCTTTGGAAGAGGATGTTGTGAAGGCCAATATTATAATAGGGTTAACAAAGACTAAATAAGATCATGAAGGATAAGTCCATCAATGGCTGTTATCCAGGACAGGCAGGGATTGCTATTTGCCAGAGGTTAGGAATGGCCGAAAGGCTGGATCATTTGATGATTACCTGTTCTATTCATTCCCTCTGAAGTACCCAGCATTGGCCACTGGCGGAAGATAGGATACTGGGAAAGATGGACATTTGGTCTTGACCCAATATGGCTGTTCTTATGTCCTGGGCTACTGGCTCACACCATGCTGGAGTTATGGGCTGCAGGTTCCCACCATTTATATACATCACAGCAAGAGACAGATAGGGAAAGGCTGGGATTCTAGCAGCCGCAGGTTGCTGGATCTATTGCATCTGGTACTGGCTTTGCACAGAAGTTTTCCTCCAACTAGAGCAGGACTAGCCAAGTGGAAGTTGGAAGACTAGCAGGCATTCATCGCAGGACTGTGATGCCCTATTCTCATCTCCACAAGACAGTGAGGAAAGCCGTCAGAGCTCTGAAGACATCCAGCCGCCATTTCCTGACACTCTGCCAAAGGCTGGACATACCGCCTACTTTGTGGGCAGTGCTTCCCTCTCTGAGGATAAGCAAGTTGTTTGTTTTTAATTTAAAGAAAAAAAAAGAAGAGCTGGAGTCAATCCTTTGTCTCACCTGGCTCTAAATGCCTGTCTCAGCCTCACTGTTTTACATCCTGCAAGTTTAGCCACTCAGATAAAGGGGCAGCTGGGCGTAAGTTGAGACTCCCAGTGGAGCAGTCACAGTGTGGCCAGTCCCACTGGTCTCTGCTTGTACACTAGATCCTGTTCCCCCTCCCCATTTGTCTTTTTAAACTGTAAGCTTTTCAGGGGAGGGGTTCTCTTTCTACGTGTCTGTATGGTACCCAGCAGAGACTGAGTGCTAGAACGTGTAAATATTAAAACCCCTCCTGAGACACTCTCTCTAGCCACCTCTCTCCAAGCTCTTTGGGTTCTTCGATCGGGGAAGCAAACACACTTGATACTGCCTATGGATGGCCCTATAAAGCCTGAGCGCCAATCCCCCACAAACCTACCTTGTTGACTCGAGACATGACAGCAAAGATGGCTGCATCACTCATGACAGTGGTTTCAATCTCCTCTTTGGACAGACGGACAGCCATTTCATGACCCTGCAGAAGAGGGAGAATCTGATAAGTCTCTTGAAAGGAACTAGCCAAGGAAGTTCCTGAGCTGGATTCAAGGCAGTGCCAGACACACTCAATTCAAGCCAGAAGCTACATTTTCTCAGAGCTAGAAACTTGCCTACCAATGATATAGCACATGTGCTGCCCACTGAGTCACTGGTGGGGAAGGTAAGGGGTCTTTCCCCACTTCTTGGCCACAGCCAGCAATCCCACACCACTTCCTGGGGCAGCCTGGCCGTTCCATCATGATGAGCAGCTCCTACACGCGCTCCTCCTAAGGCAGATAAAAGCACTGCCAGGCACAGCCTGAAGAACATGGCCAACCAGGGCCCTACCTGGCAGAAGGGCGCACACTCTGCCACGATGACGTGGAATTTCCGCTTGCGTGCTGCCTCCTTGAGAAAGGCCTCAACGGTGCGAGAGTAGCCAATGGTCATGATCACCTCGTTAGAGTGGATGTGCTCCAGTGCCTGCATCGCAATGTTATCCGTGGTGCCCTCTGCAAGGGAAGCCATCCAGCAGTCAGAGGAGTCAGGGCCCCATCCCTCCACCAGCTGGGATCAAGCTAGAGCCTGGCTGTGCTTGCCTTGTGGCATCACAAAGGGCAACACACCCTGCCCCCCATAGGCTCCCAGACTGCCCAGGGAAATAAGGCATATTGGAAATCCATCGTAAGGGGAGAGGAAAGGAGCAGCATCAGTTACCGTGGCCACCCTGCCCACAGACTAGCTCTTGGTGCCAGAATGGGAGATTCATGAGGAAGTTCCAGCCTGCCAGCACTGAATGTGGAGGGGGGTTGCCAAACAGTCTGATCCTCAAGAGGACAGACGGTCCCTGGGACAAGTTGTAGAAGAAAACGATGACCCCTTGGGAAGAAGAGCTGAAGCAGAATGCTGTACCATGTGCAGAGTGGAATTTGAGAGACTCATGCAGAGCGAGTGCTTTGGAGGCAGCACACTATAGCAAACTCTACTTCCACTCTCAGGTGCAGCATGCAGACCTTCTTGGCTGCAGAGACAATTTTTGCAAAGCATCAGCCAGGGAAGAAGTGCAGGGGAAACTATTTAATTCTGTTCCCTGTTGGACAGAACTGTCTCCAGGGTCTGGCACTGTCCTGAGCACAGCATGGCTCCATCTCAGTCATTTGCATGAAGGCAAGGCAAATGCGGCCTCAGCAGATGTTGTGTGTTCAGCAGCAGAGGGCCCTGCTCAGATTCTTTCATAGTCCTGAGCACAAAGAGCATGGGGATGAATCCTGCCTGTTTCCGAAGGTGCACTGTTCTACTCTCCTCACAGGACCACATGGAAAGGGATCCCTGTGTGCTGCTCCCAGGACACACATTCAGCAAGATTGAGCCTCACTCCCCCCAATCCTAGCTGGGAACTGGTTCTTCCCCATCCCTACTTCCACAAGCAGCCCTCTCCCCGACCTGTGAAAGGACGGCCTTAGTTCATCTCCTACCCAGCTCTATCAGCAGCTCGCTTATAGCGTCAATCACATTAGCCCTGAGTGGGAAATAGGGAGTGCTGAAGTCCTCATTGAGCCCGCCAGAGGTCAGAAGCTTGTGCAGTGACTCCTGCTGGTCACTCTCCTCACAGCGGCCACGGAGCCTAGAGAGAGAACATAGGAAAGGAGCACCAGTAAACAATTAGCCTGATGACAGCCTATGGAAGAAACTGCTTTTGAGCTATGTTGTCCACCCAGAACAGAGAAATAGGAGGCTGTATTTATTCGGGGTCAGATAAGGGAAGCCACACCCACTTTCTCAAACAGCCTCCAGGAGCTGCCTGTGGCAGAAAGTTACCTGAAGCTTTGCCAATAAACTACCTTCTTAGAGTAAGCTTTGAAAGCTGCAGCAGATACATAGGAGAGCCTGGCTCAAGGCTGCTGCTCCAACAGAATACTCTTTCCAAGGAAAGTGGGGAAGAACAGTACCTACAACACAGGGCCAGAGCACAGACAGTTCTGCAGCAGAAGGAGGATTCACACAGCAGTAACACATACTAGAAGAAATGCTGTCAGCTAGTGGGGAAACCAGAAGGCTGTTTAGGACCACAAACCTTCCTACAAAGAAAGTAAAGCGGTTTAGCCCTGAAGGAAAAACTTGAAGGAGAGAGAGGACAGACATCTCATTTTGACACCTGAACGGGGCTCACAGGAGCAGCAAGGAGAAGACAGCTTATAGGATCCAAATGATGCCGTGAGGAAGATCTCCAGGTCACTCAGAGGGATACACACAGACAACAGGGGAAGAGAGAGCTTCACCTGCCATACTCCTCACGAATGATCTTCAGCACTCGCCGCACCATATTTCCCACAGTGGTTTCAGATGGCTGGGCTGCAGTCATCCTCCAACCCTCCTTCCGAATCAGCTCCATCAGCTCCCCTGAAACAAAGGGAGGGCTTAGTATCTATCCTTCCAAGAGCAGGTCCTGGCCACAGCCTCATGTAATCCCACAGACACTGGTCCTATGCTATCTTAAAACCCATCTACCCTTCAACAGTCCCGCACCTGGTTCAATTGCTACTAAAATAATTAAACAAATATTTAGACAGAAAACTTAGCACCTAGAAAATAATAGAGTCATGAACGAAAAAACATTTTCAGGTAGGCTATACATGAGCAATCATTCCAAACTTGATGGGCTTTTCAATAATGTTACTGAGTGGATGAGATGATGACATGGGATTTTTACTAAAATAGTTCATACAACACATCTCTAAATCCAACTCACAAAACTAAGTCAAAGTGGTTTGGATGTTACACATTCCAGAAACTGTTCAAAGGATCATAAACAATAAAAACTGAGCAGCAGCTGTCAAAAAAGCTAACACAATGTTTGGAATCATTAGGAAAGGGATAGATAATAAGATAGAAAATATATTGCCTCTTTATAAACCCATGGTATGCCCACATCTTGAATATTTCATCACCCCATCTCAAAAAAGATATACTGGAATTGGAAAAGGTAGAGAAAAGGGCAACAAAAACAATTAAGGGTATGGAACAGCTTCTCTAGGAGGAGAGATTAATAAAACTGGGACTTTTCAGCTTGGATCAGAGACAACTCAGGGGTGATATGATAGAGGTCTATAAAATCACAAGTGGTGTGGGAAATAAATAAAATTTACTCCTTCTCAGAACACAAGAAGTAGGGTCCCCAAATGAAATTAATAGGCAGCAGGTTTAAAACAAAAGGAAGCAATTCTTTACTCAACGCACAGTCAACCTGTGCAGCTCTTTGCCAGAGGATGTTGCGAAGGCCCAGCGTTAAAAGAACTAGATCAGTTAATGGAGGACAGGTCCATCAATGGCTATTAGCCAGGATGGGAAGGATGCAAATCATGGGCTGAAGTGTCCCTAGCCTCTGTTTGCCAGCAACTGGGAATGGGCAGCAGGGGAGTCTGTTCAGTCGCTGGGAAGCACCTGGCACTGGCCACTGTGGGAAGCCAGGATACTGGGCCAGATGGACCTTTGGTCTGACCCCGACAGACCTTCTTAACATCCCACGCCCAGGGAGTGGTGGGCAGAAGACACCTGAGCAAGGCTGAGCAAGGGCCGTGCTTGGTACCAAGGCTAGAGGGGCTCCGTAGAGAGCGAACCGGGGGCGAGCCGTGCTCTCAGGCTGGACGAGAGAGGGGCAGACGGAGGAATAATCGCGGCGCGAGAGCCAGGGGGGGGGGGGGGGGGGGGGGGCTGGGCAGAAGCTAAAGGAGGTGGAAGCATCTGGGCCGGCCGGGCGGCGCCGAGTGCCCGGAGAGGGACAATCCGGGCTGCGGCTCAGGGAGCTGCTGGGCAGCGTCGGCGGGGGGGCCGTCGCCGTGGAAACGAGCCCGGGCGCCGCTCCGGTGCAGGCCGAGACGCGCTGCCTGGGCCGGGCTGCGGGGGCCCCAGCGCGCCCCACCGGCCGCTGCCCCTCGCCCCGCCTCACCCGCGCTGCCCCAGCGCCCATGGGCGACGATCTTCCGCAGCAGCCCCACCGTCTGCCGCGCCGCCTCCTCCGAGCTCAGCCGCGCCCCGCCCCGCTTCAGCCGCGCCACGAAGGCCTCGATCCGCTCCGACAGCTCCGACTCCTTCTCGGCCGCGCCCGGCATCTTGGCTGCGAAGGGAACCTCCGCGGTCGGGGTCGGCACCACCCGGACTTGGCCGGGACGGACCACTTCCGCCTCTGTCCACTGCTATTGGCCGAGAGAGCCATGCGCTTCCCGCCCACCTCAGGCCGTTAAGCCAATCGCAGAGAAGCGCGAGCTCCAGTCTCGTCCGCGCGTGGAGCGAGGGAGCTCGTGCAATGGCTCTGACCTCTGACCCTTCCCTACCTAACGTCACTGCCCCCCACCCAGGGCCCTTCTGCCAGGGCAGCTGGGGGGGATCTGCCTTCTGCAGGGGGCTGGGTGGGCGGGGCTAGCAGCTTCACGGAGGCCACGTGGGGCAAAGCCAGCCCCATGTCCCTGGGGGTGTGGGGGCAGCAGTGACGCCAGGCCCAGGTGCAGCTACTTCCCCACTTTTCAGAGCTGGATGCAGCACCAGTCGGCCTTGGCCTGTCTGCCCCTTGGTGGGCCCAAGGGGATAGCGTGACCTAGCACGAGTGCTTGCGCAGTGATGCTGGGCACTTGGCCTGGCTGGCCTGATGGAGACGGCAGAGGGCCAGACCAAACCTGAGTGGCACTGTGACCCTGCACCCCAGGTTGCAATGCCAGTTGGTTTGGGGGCCAAGGGCAAATTGCCCCTCGCTCCCTCCCTGAATGTGGGAAATGTTCCATTTCCATTGGGATGGGGCATGGTTGTGGGTCAAGGTGGGAAAGTCTTGGGACTGTTGGGAGATCTGCATGTGCCTGGGACCTAGGGGGTGTACAAATGAAGCCTCGCATGCCTTGAGCATGTGGGGGTCAAGGCCCAAGTAACATAATGGATATGAGGAGAGGAAGGAAATCCCAAAGACCCAGGGATGTGACAAGGGAATGAGCCCTAAAGGCCATAGGTTTGAGGTGAAGGAGTCCCAATCATCTGAAGGAGTAAGGGAGCAGAAGAGGTGGAGGGGGAATAAAATGCCCAGAAGAGGTGGAGGGGGAATAAACCCCAGTCTTCCATAGGAGCGCCCTGCTACGCCAACCCAAAGTGCTCCCATTTTGTCTAACGTATTTGCAGCCTGACACAAGCGTGAGAGACTTAGCTCATTGGTATAAAAGGGAAGGCATTGTGACCCCCTGTCTTTGTGCAGAGGAGTGCTCCACAAAGACTGCAGGACTCAACATGCAACATGTACTCTTGATCTGGGGTTGTAACTGCTCAGGTGTAGTTGGGGCCTTACATACTGGGCACTGACTGAACTGTCTTATTGAAGGTGTGGCTGATTGTGGGCAAACTGACATTTAATCTATCTATGCATGTACAAAATGCGAGTCAAAGTAGTGTCTAGGTGCTGTTTAATTCATTGGCTGCCCTGGGAGACAGATTAGGACCTGTTGATTAGTCACGTGTGGAGGAGGGCTTCCACATGGTGGATCTTAGAGCACTTATGGACACAACAGAATGGATGTTTAGTATCAGTTTAGCAGAGGCGACAAAAGACAGGTTGGGGAGAGAAGGGGGAAGCCATGTTGGATGCTAGGTATTCTCCCCTCACTCCCCTTTTAGCATCTTTTTTAGGATCCTTTAATTCCAGAGGCTGACATTCTGCTCGTAGCAGTTTATCCTTTTCCATTGCCCAAATGATATTCACCATCATCTCAAAGGCAGATTATAGCCAAGAATTCTGACTTTCCCCTGCCCCACAACTGAACTGGGAGAGTGCTGCCTGGAACAAAGATTGGGAGTGTCCCTTTTGTGGGAACCTCCATTGGCAAAGACTTCCGCAGGGCTAATTTGGAAAGGAGGTGGGAGGATGGGCCCTGGTTCACATCTGCCCACAGTCCAGCCCTGCCAGTTCTCAGGAGTTCTGTTTTCTTTACCCACAATCCCCATGGTATCCCCTGATGGAAATAGTAACAATCCCACGATTCCTAATAGCAGCATTTGAGTGAGACATTCCTGAGGTCACTTCCCTCTCTGCCCGTCTCCTCTTGAGGCTGCCTTCCCAGCCCCTGGATTGTTGCCGCCTGACTCTGACTAGGCTTGTGCAGATATAGTGTGGGGACAGCCTGACTTGTGCCCCTTTCCCTTGGGCCTGTGGAGGCTATGCTACTTGGAGCCACTTCCAGTCTTGTTCACTGCTCCTTCCTCATTCATTCTGAGTCCCAGTATCTCCACTTTCTGCTGCAATAACAAGGCTTTGGGTTCAGGCAGTTAGATGTTATTTCAGCTGGGATGGGGCGGGACTGGCAGTGGGAAGAAATGGCTACAGTGCGAACTGCCTGAGAAAACCCATCTGGAGTGTTCCCAGGGAGGGTAAGTTGGGCCTCAGCACCAAAAGTCCCTCAGTTGGGGAGTCAGGGAGGAGTAGGGATAGGGGAGGAGGTGCTGCATCTCAGTCCCAGAACCCCTGCCCCACACAGCAATAATAGGAATCCAGCTATTGCAGCTCAGAGCACATTACTAACGCTAATAAATGGGGCCTCCTGAGGTCCCTAGGCAGCCCGTGAGGATCACTACGCCTGTTTTTCAGATGAGAAATTACTTGACCAATGCAGTGCTGGCTCTGAGCCAGCCCCTTCACCTCTCATTTTTGCCAGCCCATTTCCAGAGAGCCCTTCTCAATTGCCAGATAGCTAGAACAGGAACTGGAAGGGACAGTCCGGCATACTAGGGGGAGGGGGCACCCTGGGAAGAGGGGAGACAGCAAAAGGGGCCTCACTGCTTCTATCGCTGCACCCACCTCAGTGGCTGGGAGTGCTGTAGCATTGGTCTGCTCAGTCCCGGAGGAAGGAAGATTGACCAGGGATTCCCAGCTAGGCCCTCTGAAAAATGTGGAGCTATGTTTGTGGGGGGGAAAGGGTGAGCATTTGCAGGTGTCAAACTGACCTGCAGTGGCTCAAGAGCATGAATACTGACCTCAGGGCAGACTGTTAAGAAGAAGGGCACAAACCCCAAGTTGGTTGTGAGTTCTATGCTTAAATTTCACCAATTGTCAAGAGTAAACTTCTCCGTAGCTATAACCATGAAGTCACATCCAGTCCCCTGGGTACTCCAATCTATCTTGTCACCTAGGCCAGCCTGCCTTTGTGATATATGATCCCATACACCAACAATATTCAGGTTACTCCCAGTCCCAAAAGACCAGTCAAATCCCCAGGTCAGTTGCCCCTTAGATCTCACACCAAAGACGATGCTTGTAGCCAATCCTATAATAAACTATCTAAAGATTTATAATTAGGAAGAGGAAATCAGAGTGATTTACAGGATTAAAGCAGGTAAACATACACACACAAATGAGTTACAGTTTTAAGTTTCAAAAGGTAATAGAAGTTTCTATAATAAGCAAATTTTATATGTCCCTTTGGGCTAACCCAGGCTAAATGCTGGGGATCTCTTTCTTATACCTGGAAAACCTTGCTTTCTCAGAGTCCAAGCAGCATAGAGATACAATTTCTCCTTGTCAGGGATTTTATTCCCTTTCTCTGTTTTCTGAGCTGTCAATTCAGCTGATGGGAAGAATTTACTTGTACATCTCTTCATGGTGCAGGGGAGCAATGAAAGTGTTTTGTCTTCTGATGTTCCACAATAGCTCATGCAATGTTGGTTGGCCTTCTTTGTTGGGCTGGAGATAACACCTTTTGTTGGAGACTAGTATTTCACACTCATTAATGCTTCTATCCTGTCTGGTGATTTACAGTTACAGAGAATTATAATGCAAATGCTCAGATATGGCCTTACAGTATAGGATATAGATGTTATAAGTGACATTAATGGAGGCAGCAACTTACAAGCATTCAATAAAGTCTAAACACTAAGCAGATTTTTGTAACTTTAATACTTATTTTAACAACACTAACACACAGGTGAGCCAGATTAATTCCAGCTATTTATTTGTCAGTGTCCAAGTAAGGCATAGAGACTGCGGCATAAACTGGCACCTGGTTTGCCAACATCACAGCAGATTAAAGTGTAAAAGTGACCGGCTTCCATGCGAGACCCTCCCTGCAGAGCAGGCTGCGTTGGCCAGCAGGGGGCACACCGCCCCCCCCACCAGTAGAGGAATCATGGAGGTGGATGCAGATATATGAACCTGGATAATACAGTAGAACTTCAGAGTTACCAATACCTGGAAAGGGAGATTGTCCATAACTCTGAACAACACATTATAGTTGTTCTTTCACAAGTTTACCACTGACCATTAACTTCATACAGCTTTGAAATTTTACTATGCAGAAGAAAAATGCTGCTTTTAACCATCTTAATTGAAATGAAACAAGCACAGGAATAGTTTCCTTACCTTTTCAAATCTCTTTATTTTAAACTCTCTCTTTATTTTTTGTTAGTAGTTTACATTTAACATGGCACTGTATTGTATTTGCCTTTTTTTTTTGTCTCTGCTGCTGCCTGATTGCTTTCTTCCAGTTCCAAATGAGGTGGGTGCTTGACTGGTCCATTTGTAGTTCTGGTGTTTGTAACTTGAGCTTCCACTGTACTTGAGAGGAGGCAGGCCAGGGCAGCTAGTGGACAAAGGAATGGGTGCCCATTCTTGGAAGTGGATCCCACGTATTATGGCCTGTGCAGGAACCCAAATCACCTCTCACTGGGGAAACTCACCCCGCGCAGTAACTCCCAAGTCCCCCACATGCAGGACATGCAGTAATACAAGTGGGACATGTCATGCCAGGTGCAGGCAGTGACTGGGCCTGGGGAGAGGAAGGACAATGTTATTCAGCCCTAACTAGGCAAAGGACCCAAGATACAGACAAGGTTTGTATGATAAAGTAGGAGGCATCTACCTGGGGGAAGACGTGATTTGTGCCACAGAGCACAAGGTGCCTGTACTGGAGCAGAATATGAGGTCTGTGCTGAGCAGCACGAAGAGCGGACGGAGGGAACACAGGGTTTGTACCACAGAACAGAAGGAGTCTGTCCTGAGAAGGAATACAGGGTTTATTTTGGACAATTCAGTGTTCTAGAAACTTCGAGCCAAAGCAAATGGGCTGGGAAAGCAGCAGTTCCTGGCAGCCTGACTGTTCTTGCTGGCAAAGCCAAAACCTATCCAGGATAAAGCAAGAACGTTGCTCTTTGCCTCCAGTTGCTGGAGCTAAGAGTCCATGTCTCAGGCAGTAGCCACAGCATGTTTCACAACCCCACTCCACTACCTGCCAGGCACCCTTCCCTGTACCCTGGTCTATCAGCTTGTGAAAACCAAAGCACACTGGCCTGTGCTGGGTGCTTTCAGCAGGCACCCTGCCCCCGTGCCCAGGGCTGTTCATTAGGCCCAAACCAAACCTGTCTCGGTTTGCTCCACGCCCATCCCCATCCGGTGAGTGGCTGGGCAATGACGTCAGTAATGTGGGAGCAGACGGTTAATCAGATAGAGCATCCAGTCCCGGCCCACTTTCCAGCAGACCTCTTTCCCTCCGAGAGCTCCCATGCACTTGGAGGGCTCTGTGCAGGGAAAGGGGGAAGTTACCAACCCCAGGAGAGCCCAACTTAGCACCTGGGATCTACTTGGTAGGCACAGTGACTGCATGGTCAGCCTTGCTCATACACCTCCTGCAGTTCCATAACAAGGGTAGGCGATGGCTGAGCAAGACTTATGCGGAAAGGACTGGCCTTCAAAGAGTTTCTCCTGGTGGCAACTTGAGTCTCTCTGAAGCGCTCCACTCCCATCCCCACCCCCACTCTGTGCTCTACACAGCCTAGCCTCCCTCCATGGAGAATGCCTGACCTCACCCCACTCCCCGCATTTTGTGCCATGTCCCAGCTATAGCAGCAGTTACAGCCCGTGCATTATTGGACCCTGTTCTTCCCGTGCACTGCATGGTCTACGCTAGAGCTGCCTTTAGCCTGGAGAAGCTCAGAGAGCCGCTCTGGCAGGATGATGAATGTGTGTGTATATGTGCCCGAGTTTGCCCAGGTCTGTGCACCAGTGACTGAGTCCTAAAAATAAGAAGTGCCACAACGGACTTCCAGGGCCATCTCCCATAAGTGATAACACGGGAAGTGCCGGAGCATGGAAAAGAATGAAATAATGCTGGACCGGTGTTCTGGAGCGTTCCGGCATGACTCCAGCCCTGCTGTGCAAGAGCGTCTGGCTAGCTCTGTGTGTGGGCTGGACTCCCCTGTGCCTCGTACCTTGTGTCAGCACTTACATCTGTGGAAAGTGAACATAAAATGCTGCTTCCCTAGCAGTAACTAACAAAAAAGAAACCCTCAACGGGGGTTGGGCAGCTGCTGTGCTGAGACCACCACCCAGCGTGCTGACCAATTCTGTCTCATTCTGAGCACCTTTCCCAGACCTGAGGAAGAGCTCTATGCAGCTCGAAAGCTAGTCTCTCTCACCAACAGAAGTTGGTTCAATAAAAGATATCACCTCACCCACCTTGTCATTCTTTCCTAGTGCTTCCCCGTTTCTTTCATCCATCTGCTGTCTCTTGTCTTATATTGAAACTGTAAGTGCCTTAGTTCAGGGACGGTCTTTCAGTTCTGAGCTCAGACAGCGTACAGCACCTAGTACAGTGGGACACATAGGCACTACTGCAATATAAATAACAATAAGAAGTGCAAGGCTTCCAAGAGCGAGTGCCCACCTCTAGAAGTGCCTGTCTCTGCCTGTGCATGTGAGCACCTGTCTCTGCTTGTCTTTGTGCCTGTTTGGGCACGCCTGTCCGTGTACACGCATGCTTGTGTCTATGTGCTTATGTGCATCTGTGCGTGCAGCTGGGACCAGGGCTCAGGGTATCGGCCAAAAATCATTGCTTAAGTGTTTTCCTTTTTGTTTACTTTTCGCTCTAGTAAACAGTGCAGCCCCAGAGATTAGGACTGAGGGAGCAGGAAGAAGAGAAACTGGACTCTGAGGTTATGACCTCCTTGTGGATCCTGGGTTGTTTACATTCCCCTGCTTCAATCCCACAATTACTACAGGCAATTTTCTTCTCAGAGTCCTGCTGGCAGTGGCTGGGTCTGAGGTAGCCAGGAGCTCCCCTGTCCTTCTCTACAGCCCCTGCTGCTGGGAGCTCCCCCTACAGCCAGTGTGTGAATTTGCGTCATCAGTTTCATGAATGGAGAGCTCTTGAATGGGGATTTCAGGAGCTTTTAGACCCTTGGCCCCAATGTGGCTGGGACGTGCCAGAGCCTGGTGCCCTCAGGGAACTGAAGGGAAGTGTTGGATTGTGGCTGCCTGGAAGGATTACAATGAGAGAAACAAGCAGCATCTGGTTGTCATTAGCAAGGAGCTGCTGCCAGGACCCAGACAGAGTTAGGCAAGAAATGCCCAGGAATATCAAAAGGGGGAGGAGAAGATTGAAAGCAGCGTGAAGAGAAGAGGATGGGGTGGGGCTGGGAACACAGGGCATAGGGTGAGGGGTGTGGGGAAGGAAGTAATTTTCTCTAGTACATAGTTTATAGTAGACTGAAATCCCGTCTCTCCTGGCAGCTCATCAGCCATACAGCTAGCCCAGCCAATTAGTTTGGAAGGTAATGCAACTAAGGGCGTCTGCACCCACTGCCCCCGAGACTTGGAGAGACTGGAAGTGGACTAAGTCTCCAGAACAGAGTGGAGTTATGTACCCAGCGCTAACTGTCCTGCTTCCAATGAGGGGGCAGCCACAGCTTGGAGTGTGACTCAGATTCTGCGCATGTGACAATTGCCCCTTTCTGTCTCTCTGCCAGACCCCCTCGGTCTTCCCTTCCTCCCTCCCACCCAGTCTCTAAGGCGTTCCCTGCTAAATTCTGAGGGGAAAAGCCTTGTTAGCAAGGTTGCTGAGGTTGCCTCATGCTCCCAACAGAACCTGCGTGTGCTCCCCTGCAGCCTGTGCACGAATCAGTGTGGAGGCCTACCAGAGGCAGCCACTGCAGCCTCCAAGAAGATCCCAGGACTGGCCAACAAACAGGACAGCAGACTGGAGTGTGGTAAGGGGAGCAGAGAGGTAGCTAGTTGCCCAGCTGCCACAGGAGACTGGAATACTAATTCTCCGGGCCATCTGCTCACCTGCGGAGACAAGCATAGTCACCCCAGTTAGGCTTGAAGCAGAGCCTGTGTCTTTTAAGGAAGCGGGAGGGCGACATGTAATCCACTCCGTTTCTCCAAGTCCTTTCCAGTGTCAGTGTAAGTGAGGAAAAGGTGGAGACTGGAGAGCAGGCCAGCCAGGGCGGGAGGGAGCAGGGTTTGAAGTAATGGAGTGGTGGAGCCTTCTGTGATGGGGACCGTCTGGATCAGAAGCTCTCTCAGATCAAGTACCATCAAGTTGGCAGGACTTGCAATGACCTCACATGAGGATGGAATGCTGGAGAGGGGACGTTGAACTCTAATTACCAGACACGTGCTGCCAACATCCAATGGCAATGAGAAGAATAAACCCTTCAGTAGCAGGAGATGAAGAGAAGGCCCATGCTTACCTATACACACGCACCAAGAGTATAAGGAGCCAGCAAGAACCAGAAGGGGGGACTAAACGCTGGCGGCTAGAATCTAGGGCGAGTAACAACCTGAACTATCAACACTGAGGGATGCAACTGATACGGGATAGGAAGAACAGGAAGGAGTGGTAGAGGGACAGCACTAGATGTCCAAACCTCTTGCTGTACACAAGTCATTTCTGGGAGCAATTAAGAAATCTAATGAATAAGTTGCACTGGGAGGAAGTATTAAAATCCACCAGAATACGAGAAGGCTGAAGAAGGCTAAAAGATGCCCTAATGGAGGGGTGACAGATGCCATTTCCTCGGAGAGCAAACCAAAGATTGACAATGTGGCTTCATAGCAGGGCATCTCAAATATCTTAGAATTGAAAAAAAAAGAACCTGTCATAGAAAAGGAGGGAAGAAACCAACAAGAACAGACAGTGTGTTAAAGCTGCAGGAAGAGGATGATGTCTGGGAAAAAGCAGAATCAGTTAATGCTGTCAAAAAGCTAAGGAGAATTTGAAGTGCTTTCACCCATATATTAGAGGGAAGAAGAGCTAGAAAGAAAGCAGGTCAGTTAATAAATGAGGAAGGAGGTGGAATTGATGATGAGTCTAAATTGGCCCAGATTCTGAATTCATTTTTGAAAATCTGGCCAACCAGAAAAATGAAGACAATGAGCTAGTGATCAAAGGCAGGTAAGTGAATATTTTGAAAATTAAAAAATACATCAGTTAGCAGGTCTGAGGAACATACACATCTACTGGGCACTGATAGTTATAGCACATTGGAAGTTCCTGGCCAGCTAGACAAGTACTGGCAGAGGACAGAAAAGGAAACGTGATATCAATTTTCAAATAGAAGGAGTGACCTGGCAATGACCATTTCATAAATCAAACGGTTGTCCCCAGTAAAATGATGGAATAGCTAATAAGAGAAAACACTTCCATAACCATTTAGAGGCCAGTGGAACCATGGGCATCATAAACAAGTGGGGTTTGTAGAGGACACATTTTCCAGGCAGACTTGGTTGCTTTTCCATCACCCAAAGCCTGTGAACAAAGGGAAGGCAGCAGGACTGACTCGTTGTCTCTGGATGTAGAAAAGTGTTTGATGCAATTTCTCCCGGGGCAAAATGAATTAAATTCAACTTCAACATGTACCTGTCACATGGCCTGAAAAATGGTTGATGGATAACAAGCTCAACAACCATTGCCAGAACATCAGGAAGGAGGCCCAGGAGCAGCCAGGACAGGAAGAGATGATGAGACTAGAGGAAGTGGCTGAACATCGTGTAGGTAAGTGAGCCTGATAGCGGGGTGAGAGAAAGAAAGGGTGCCATCAAAAGACACTAGGCAATCATGTCAGCACAGTTCTGGCCTACAGCCACAATGGCCAGGGTTCATAAGTTACAAGTTATTGGGCTTGGTTGGTACTTGGATGAGAGAGCGTCCCTCCAGTAAACCCTTGGGTGCTCATGAAGTCGTGCGAGTGGCCCCTCTGAGTAGCTACTGAATCAGTGTTCCAGCAGGTGATATAGGAGGTCCTGTCTTTTGGTTGGGACATAAAACCAAGGCTCAGACAGTTTGTTGTCACGAAAGGGTCTATGACGTTTTGCCTAATAGTTTGACCTGCATCCTGGTCTGATTCCAGCTCCACACAATTACCATCCCTAAATGCCCCCTGTAATTTCTTTTGGACACTGTATTGTCCTTCACTTCCTGTGCTAGGTGGTGGTGATATGCACCGTCCATCAGCTGCCATGTCCCACCTCTGTTTGGGTGGGGGTTAGCGATGCCTGTCTAGAGCCCTGTCTGCACATCCTGTAAAGTTCTTTCAGATGAAGCCTTAGGGATACATATGTTCCAAGATGAATCTGCGTAAACTCTGCCTGTGTAGTTCAGCAGTACCCTCTTATCAGCAGGGGTGGCAACAGGGTGTAGTGTTTGGAAGCAGCTCAGACTCCTGCCCCTGTCTGTACAATGTAGGAGCCTTCTGCTCCCCTGATCCTCCTATGTTTTCACGCCAGAGAAAGGCAGAATCCTGCCTTCCCTATTATTTCATTCTGGGTCAATATTATTACAGCTAAAGCCAAGAGAGCTGCGTCCACATGATAAGCAGCCAGAGACACTCAGTTGGGTGTGGATGGTGCCTGCATTTGGCAGTGGAGAACGAGTGCCTGACAGCATCTGCCCATGTGCGCCCAGTATCAGGAAGGCCAGGTTTCGGGAGGGGACAATAGGTGGGGCAGACTGATGGATAATTGCCCCCTGCTATCCCCTCCCCCCGAGTAGGGGGCATAATAGCAATGTTCCTGAGGGAAGGGGACTAGGGGATCTGCTCTGGTCCTGGCATGTTGGTCTTCCCTCCCCTTAGCAGACTAGCTCCATTCTCAGGGGAAGGAGGGGATCAGCTCACAGTGCGCTATCACTTGCAGGTGGCATTTACCACTTGCTCTTCAGTGCGCAGCGTAACAGCCGCCCACCCCATAGGCCTATGCAGTTCTCAGCTCTGCCTGTGCTGTCCAAACAGCGGTGGCAGGCAGCACACGCATGGCCTTTCCAGGCCCCTCACTCTGCGCTCGTTATGGTTACAGCCCTGCTGTGCTGGCTGATGTCTGGAGCCTGCTGTTTATTTTCGTCCAAGCACAGCGCTCTGCAGCTGTTTGAGTGAAATTCCCAGGAGGCTTCTTGTTTCTGGGCTCCATTCCCCTCCAGAGCCCGTGGTGAGGCCCAGGAAAGAAGGAGCCCCCTCACACAGCCAGGCCACAGGCTATTGCTGTTTCTTTGGGTTTGGAGCAACGTGCCCAGCAGAAACCAGCTTCTCCTGTCTTCCGCCTGCTGATCCAAGACTTACCTGTGCACAGCCTCGTTTGCTTGGGTGCTCCCATGCAATTCTGTTGGTGCCTTTCTCCATGCTTATGCCTGCCCCTGGGATTTGCCCTTTTGAGAACATCTGCCTTAGTAACTAAAGCTCTTTATTATCCAGGCAGGAGGGGCAATGTGGGATTTGCTTAGGAGCCGTATGTGCTGTCCTTGGCTGACAGGATGGTTTGGGGGGCAGCAGACGCACTGGCCGCTCTGTGTTTGTGCTCCCACGGTTACCTGCTACTGCCTGTGCCATGGCTGGGCTGGATCTATCCGGTCTCCGTCTATTCTTCACACTGCTCATCAAAATAGAGCAGACGTCCGCCCACAGCTTTGGCATCGGTGTATGTAGTTCAACTCCTCCTGCCACCTGCCGCAGGCCCAGAAATGCTGCTGAAAGCCTAGTCCTGAACACGCTCGAAGTGAAAACACAGACTGCAGCAACTCCCTTCCTCGCCAACAATGACTGCAGAAAGTGCAGCCCCCCCTCATGCACTGCTCACTCTACAGTGAAGATGGGGCCAAGCTCAAAGTCTCAGTGTTCATCAGCAGGGCCCTACCTGGATTTGGGTCTAGGTCTCTCATAGAGAGAGACAGCCTTCCCTGGCAGCTACATTCTTCATGACACTCTCAACCAGGAGGGTAAATGAAGCTCATGAGACGGGGAGCCTGGGCTGTCTGGGTAAGAGGGCTGGCGCCATGGGACCCATTGCAGAGGCGAGTAGGAGGAGAATAAATCCTCAGAGCCTGGACTAGAACTTGCTTCTTCAACTTAGCACTCTCCCAGTCGCCACCAAAGCCAGTGCCAGAGAAGGGGGAAAGAAACACAAAATGGTGAGGGAAGAGAGAGTGGGAAGGGTAGCCGGGAGGAAGGAGAAAGCAAGCTCTCATTCTGGGATGGGCTTTCCAGAAGGAAGGGTTAGCAGCAATAAGGCAAATGCTCATTTGAGGATGATGGCAGCAAGGAGGGATTCTTCACTGATCTCCTGCCCTGGGTCTCAGACACCTCACTAGGCACCTTCCACCCCCAGGACTCATACCTCAAACAATCCACAGGGCAGCCTCAAGGCCAGGGCCCGAAGGTTCCCTGAAGAAGATTTCACTTCTCCGAGGTCTGTGTCAGAGTCACCATGTGCACTTCATGTCATGCCCCGCACTCCCTGTCGGATGGGCAATTTGTATGGGGAGGGGGGCCGGAGGGGCTGCTCAGAGGACAGGCCCAGCAGCTGTCAGGCCAGATGGGTTAGCACCAAGCTGCCTGCTGCTCTTTTTCTCCCCCTTTGCCAGCCCTGCAGTGAGTCTATCGCTCCCCAGGGCAGGCCTAATCCACGCCCCAGGAACAAAAATAAACAGCCGCATTCCGGCCACGTGCAGCAAGGGATGACTAAACACCCCCGCTTCCTGCTGCCTCTGACTGCAACAACAGCAGCCTCTGCTTACAGGGATGCACAACACAGCCCACTTCCCCCTATTGTCAGCCTCCTTCTCAGCAAACAGGCCTCCCCCCGCTCCCACCCCCCGCACCTGGCCTGGGAAGGAGCTTTGACGCCACAGGAATTCGCAGCGAGGGGCTCAGGAATGTTCTAAGTAACACGTTCCCTGGTATTGCAAGGGTTGGCGATATCACTGCCTGGAGGGCACTTGCCCTCTTTACAGTGCTGAATAGTTTTAATCCTTATGAAACACAGAGACGGAGCACACGGGGCCCTGCTACAGTACACCTCACTCTTGTGCAGCAACACCCCCTGTAACTCCAGCCCTGGGCTGTCCATGCACCTCATTGCTCACCTGTTACCGGCTAACAAAGGAAACTGGATGGTGGCTGCTTCGTTGTACTTAACACCATCTAAAGATTAAATGTAAAATCATGCTTCTTCCAAAAAGCCATCCAGCACCATTACTGCTTCATGCTTGCACTGTCCCCAGGTGTCTTAGCTATTGGATGTGCTATGTTGTCAGTGTCCATATTAGACACAAGGTCTTTGGGTTATGGATCATGTCTCTTTATAGCTGCCAGGCCAAGAACACTACTGGCCCTTGATAAATAACGTTGCCCTTTTGGTCCAAGTGGTTAGCCAATATCTGGGGCCTTGCTGGGTTGTTTTTGTGAGAAGGAAAAGTTGATGCTAAGTCAGTTATTTCTTTGGCGCAAGCCTACACACAAAGTCTTGCTTCCCTGAACACCACAGAAACAATCAGCAGCAGGTGGTTTCCTTGCTCAGAAATCCAAGTCTGCTTTTCCAGTGACTACTGTGCCCCAAAGGAGCTCTGTCTCTCGCCTTCCTCCCAGGGTCAAGCTCACAGCTGCTTCTCTCACTGGCCTCTTGTTTTCTGCTGCTTTCTACCTCTCCCACACACAGACACACACAGCTGCAACCAATCAATCCCCTACCCTTTACATTTGCAATCAGCCACAGGGAAACCCTCTTATTCGCCATAGGCTAGGTTTTGCTCAAGCCTTGCCATGAGGCTCAGTGACTTGGGTGGTGACTTTTATTGTTTCAGTTATCACTACATAAAAGGGCATTTAATTACATCTTCCATTTACCCTGAATGACGTTTCAGTTTTAACGAGATCTGTGATTGTCTAGCAATCAAATTCCTGCTTGATGGCTGCCATTTAACACCTTCCAACATAATAATAAACAGGTGACACTAAGGGACACCTGCGATGGGCTATTTTCTTTCTCTCTTCCTTTTGCAGTCATTCTGATGCATTCAGTGTCTTCCCCCAACCCTGGAGAATGCCAGTGGAATGGGAGTTGTCCAGGGAGACTATGCAGCTTGATTTCACCACAGCAAACTAGAGGAACATCAAACAAAGAGGGTGAGGATGGAATACGAGGCTGTGTCATTATCAAGCTGCACACATCCCCAGCACTGTGATAGCATTCCTTAGACACTGGGCAGATTTTGCTCTGTAGAAACCACCATGCACCTGGGGAAATGTTCCTCTTTTCTTTATGCCCCCTGTCTTTCTCCTGAGCCTTGTACATCTCTTGCCCTAGCGGTGGATGGCTCAATTTCCTATTCCCAGTGCTTTGTGCCAGCCAGTCTGTGAGGCATTAGGGAGTATATGGCCAAGTCATGGAGACTGAACTTTGCTAGGATGGAGTACCATGGTGTTCTGCACTGTGACAAAGCCTAAGGGCCCTTGCGCATCCAGGCTGTGTTGTCTTTTTAATAGTCTTCCTTATTTCCCCATTGGGATGATTTGGGGAAGCCGTTCTATGAAATTGGTGCATCGTTGAATTCCAGAGGCTATATCTAAACTACCACTTATGTCAACATATATTATGTTGCTCAGGGGTGTAAATAAGCCACCCCCCCAGCAACATAAGTTACACTGACCTAAGTGCGAGTGTGGACAGCACTATGTCGGCAGGAGAGCTTCTCCCATTGACATAGCTACACTGCTCATTGGGAAGTGGATTAAGGCCTGGTCTATACTAGAGTCTTTTGTTGACCAAAGTCAGCTTTTTGGGCCAAGACAGTGGTGGTGTAAACACTGCAATCCCTGCCCCCACTGATCCAACTCCCTTGATTTTACAACAAAATGAAACCACCTCGACAAGAGGCTTAGAGCTTTTTGCACCAAACTTTTAGCAACAAAGCGTCAGTGTAGACACCGTGTTTGGTTATGTCACTGTAAATGGCCTCCAGGAAGTGTCCCACAATGCCCATCCTGACTGCTCTGGCCCTCAGTTTGAACTCTGCTGCCCTGCAGCCATATGCCTCTCCCCCTTTAAATTCCCAGGAATTTTTTTAATTCCACTTCCTTCTTGGTCCATGTGGAGAGCTCACATCTTATCTTCCCAGCTGACCATGGTGGCTCCATGCGCCAAATGCTTTCCCGCTTGGAGCATATCGGAGCTCCTGGATCTGACTGGCATTTGGGGAGGTTCAGCTCTGCTCCAGCCAAGGGAACTTCGATACGTACAGTCAGATTTCTCATTAAATGGTAGAGAAAGGCTATGAACAGCACATGCTGCAGTGCAATGTGAAAATCAAGGAGATGTGGCAGGGGTACCAAAAGCTAGGGAGTCAAACCGTCTCTCTCTGATGCAGAGTCAAAGACCTGCCACTTCTAGAAAGAGTTGGAAGCCGTCCTCAGTGGTGAGCCCACTTCTGTCACCATGAGACCCGTGCGTACCTCCGTGGGCCTGGAGGCAGCGGAAACCTGAGTCAATCCCAACAAAGAAATTGTGGATAAGGAGGCTGAGTTGGAGGACAGTGCAGAGCAGGAGACCAGGTCGTTTGCTGACATGGGGAGCCAGGACCTCTTCTCTACCTGGGATGGCTCAAGCCAGTCCCAGCCCTCCAGCTCTGGCATGCAGGATGCAGGAGAGGGGAACTCGGGTAACTGATTTTTTTGAGCTGATACTGCTCGGTTACATGAGATACCACTGTCCTTTGTGTTGTTGCATTATACAGCTGGTTGAAGGGATAAAAAGCACAAGAGTAGCTGTGTTTGCATGTGCTTCCCATCCCCTGTTCAGCTAGGCTGTATGGCAGAAAAATGTGTTAATGCACACCGAGATTTCACAGGAGTCCTCCAGAGCGATCTCTAGGAAACTTTCCTGGAGGTACTCACAAATCCTCTGCTGGAGACTCCTCGGCAGAGCTCTTTGTTCCCTCCCCCGTTGTAGGAAACTTTCCTGTGCCAATTGGCAATCAATTGTGCAGGGACCAAAGTGGCACACAGGCAAGCAGCATAGGGACCCAGCTTGAAGCTGCTCACATGGAGATGCACCCTAGCATCCCTGCTTACTCTCAGGAGTGAGAGATCAGCTTCTATGGCCCCCACCTGTGGAAAATGGTGACACAATTTGAAATTTTGTCTCTACCCCAAACAGCCATCCAGAACGTTTTCTCCAGCTTGAGTGCCTCCTTCCCAGGGCACAACTCACCACGCCCTAGATGACCGTCGAGCTGTGCGCTTGCCAGGGAACAGTGAGAAAGAGGTGTATTTCACAGTAACAAATCAATGCTGTTAATGCAGTCACAATCATGCTTCTGTTCACTGTTTATTGTGCTTCTACAGATATGCCCTTGAGTGGAAACTCCTCCACACCCTGCCAAGCGCCTGTGGCTGATAAGAAAACAACCACAGAGAACGAAAGAGATGTTCCAAGAATTCCTTCAGTCCTCTAATGCAGAAAAAAAAGAAAAAAGGGCATGGAGACATACTGTGTCCGAAAATCAGAAAACTGATAGGCAAGGGAGATGGGAAAACCAGGAGTGAGTGATAGTAGCTCACAAGTGCATGATAGAAGCCATGGAGGAGCAAGCGGAGCTGCTAAAGTCACTCATAATGCTGCAGACTGAATTCATGCATGCTCACGCCCTCCCTTGCAGCCAAGTCAGACCTGCTTTCCATGCCCTCCAAACTCCACCCACACATTCCTACCAAACTCCCAGCCCATTTCGTTACCCCATTCACTCAACCCTTTCAGACAGCTTCCAGAATGATAGCTGGGCTTTGCATTGCATTGCATTGCATTGCATTGCAAAGAGAAATGCATTGCAATTCTCTCCGCCTTCCCACAACTCCTATTGGCACAAGCTGGTGAGTTGCACAGTGGGATAGTTGCCCACAGTGCACTGCTCTCACTGTTGATGCTACAGCACCAAGTGTGTATGCACTTCAGCAACACAATGAGTGCTGTATGGACAGGCACAAGCATTGTAATTACAGAGCTTTTTGATCATCGCTGTAACTTGTGTCGCCAAAAGTTTCTAGTGTAGCCAAGGCCCCACTAAACTCTCTCCCATCAGCTTAGAGCCATTACACTAGGGATCTTACAGCGGTGCAGCTGCAGCTGCCCACTGTAAGCTCTCTACTGTAGCCATCGCCTCAGTGAATCAGCCGTGGGCTGTTGAGATCTCTGACTCTTTCACACATTCTGTCTGAGAAAAGCTACAGCCCAAAGAAAAGCAGTCATGAACTTTGAGAGAGCTCTCCCACCGACATAATACAACCACCTAAATGAGCAGCGGTAGCTATGTCAGTGGGAAAGTGTCTCACGCTCACATAATACTGTCTACACAAGTGCTTATGCTGGCAAAATTTATGTTGCTCAGGAATGTGTGTTTTTCACACTCCTCAGTGACAAAAGTTTTGCCGACATAACTGCTAACGTAGACAAGGCCTTAGTCTACACTACAGTCTATGTTGGTAAAATTTATGTTGCTCAGGGAGGTGAATATTCCACCCCCCAAGCAACATGTTACACCAACATTCATGCTCATTGGTGGGAGAGCTTCTCCCGCCAACATAGCTTCTGCCATACGTGGAGGTCGTTTTTTTTATGCTCTCTCATTGGCATAGAGCGTCTTCACCAGACACGCTGCAGCAGCACAGCTATATCAGTACAGCTGCACTGCTGCAGCACTATACATATAGACATGGCCTAAGGACATTTGGGGCGGTGAGAGACTGAAGGGCCTGGCATGCTTTTATAGGAGAGAATTCTTTTTTTGACTGTGAGCCAGCTGATGAAGAAGGAAGCAGGCCACAGAAGAGAGACATGCCATGATTCAGAGGAGACACCATGTGCAGGAAGGGCTCCTGGGCTCCTTAGAGCACGCTGATCAAATCCCGAAGAACACTCCAGAGTGGTGAGGAAGCTGACGCAGGAAACAGTGTGCAGGTGTGTTGTCGTTTTTACCTCAGTCTGTATCTCTCGTGCTGACTGAAGTGATTGTGTTAGAAACCTTTACGAACCCCGTGTGTTATGGGCTTCAGCTATCACGTATCCCTGAAGGGTTAAACTGTAACCGAGAGTGCTCACAGGGGTGGAGCTCTGGGAAAGGGTGTCCATAAGCTACAAGGGTGTCTTGGAAGGGGTGAGCACTGGCCCTGGGGCACAGGACAGCTGGATGGTGAGGTCCCATACTGTGAATGGGTAATAGACAGACAGAGCCCAGGAAGTGTGCCTGAGAGGCCAGAGAAAGAGATGGTGCCGGAGCCTACCCAGACCAAGGGAAGTGCTTGGGCCCAGTGAGCAGGGACCCAAACACAGCAGCCTGGTAAGTGTTCTGAAGGGGGAGCTTGACTAGGGCTGTGACACTGGTCATCTGTCAATTTGCCAGGCCAGAAATGGGAAGATTTATCAGGTCCACGAGCTGGGATATAATTGAAGGGTTCAGATTAAACATGAGTGCTGCTGACAAATGACTCCCCACCACTGCCTCCTGCATGTCCTTGTGAAGATATAGGTTTGGGATAGGAAGTGCTTTTCCTGGCTTGTCCCTCAAACTGGGGCCGGGCTGAAATGGAACAGACCAGAGGAGCAGGCTCTGTCCTGGTCTGTTATTGACAAGAATGCGCGTCTGCTGGAGCCACATTCCAGCGCCTGGCGCAAACACCCTGGGAACATGAGCCACAAAGCAGCCAGGTGCAGCTCAGCACTGAGGAATTCCAGCTCATCACAGGGGCCTCTCACTCCCCTCAGTGCACAAGTGAATCATGTTCGCTCCCTCGTGCAAAGACTCGCAGGATAAGGCTTGCATCTGCACTAGGCCCCGCGTGGAAGCACTTAGTCAGCACAGTGGAGGGCCAGTCTCTTTCCTAGCAGGATAGGAAATGTCTGAATCCTGGCATTAGTGTCCTAGAGTGTGGAACCCATTGCGCGGGGCTGGTACTAGTGCTCCAGTGTGGATTCTGCTGCCTTCAGGTACCCAAATCTGTCCTATCCACCATAACGGCAGCTTTCCCTACATGTTCCCGGTTACAGAAAGACGATAAACATCCTTGTTGTTCCTTTGGATTTACACCAGGATACAGAGAGCAGAGTGTGGCTCCTGATGTTGTCAGGGATTATGTCTGATAATTGGAGAGTTTATTTCCCAAACTTTTATAAATGGAGCCCTGACTCAGCCCAATAGCCACCACTTCCTTAGTCATGACATTTCACCCTCCAGTGTGTTCAAAAGCAAAACAAGACATTCACAAATCCAATACACTGCCAGGGACTAGAGTTTGAAACTCTCAGGGGCTTTTTCCCCACAAGGTAGCTCAGCTTGCAAGGCCAGAGCAGTTTTGGAGTGGATTGGCAGTAGCACACCAGGGTGAGAGGAGCCATAGGGCCAAGCTCTCTGCAAGTTTGCGCCAAAATAATGAAACTGGATTTAATTCATACCTTTGTTATTTCAGTGCAACTTTGTGTGTAGACAAGCACGTGGACAGCCCCATAACATAGGTAGCTGGCTAGGGTAAACCTAGGGTATAACCTAGGGTAAAAATGAAACTGAAACCCCCCTTCCAAGTGCCAGCAGAAGTGGGATGACATGAAAAAAGCAATGAGAAGTCCATGAGTCTCTGGTCTCAGCCCTGGGCTGAGCTGGGCTGGTACTCAGTGGTGCAGCGTATTGACACACCTCTTCCATGCTGCTTTCTTGTTCTCCAGTTTCTCAAGAAAGAGTAAAAAGAACAAGTAACTCGGAAGCAGTTATGACTGCAAAGAAGACCCTGAAAATGTGAATTGTGCACACACCAGTGCAGTAATGTCTGCCTGGGTTGCAGAATACATGGATCCATAGCGCTGATAGGGGTGGGAGGAGTTTATGTTGTGGGCAGAGCATGGCAGAGTACTGCTATTCCCCTCCCTCTCCCCAGTTTTGCCCCTGGTTTTGATACAGCTGAAAGCCCTTGGCAAGCAGGCTGAGAAGCCCAAAAGAAAAACTAGAGCTGCCCAAGAGTAATGTAAATGTTGTAGTTCTTATGCAAAAATTCTATTTGTAATCATATGACATACGGCTCCCATCTTGCTGTAGACATGATGGGTCCTGCTTCTCATATTGTACAGTCAGTGGTGCTGTCCCACTTTATACCTTTGTGTTTTGTAAAGACATTGTGGGGGTGGGAAGGGCTTTGGAGGAAGGGGACAGTTGGCTTTTCCAGCTAGCTTAAAACTGAGTAGGTTCTTATTATTTATTAAGCACTGACCGTGTGCTGGACTCTGTAGAAGACAATCCCCGCCCTGTGGAATTTACAAAAATAAATAGGCATAACAAGATGCGCTGGGAGACCCACTGAATGGTGCTAGCCTGGAGCTTTGTTTAAATTCTATGGTAGCGGCTCGTCGTGATGTGGCCTTCCCGAGCCATGCGGAGGAAGGAAGTCTGCAGGAGGCAGCTGAATAAAGGGAGGGTGAATACCAGCATTTTGGGGCATGGAGAAGGTTTCAGCCATAGGACATGTCAGCTCTAAATGTCTCTGCAAACCACCCCGCTTGACTAAGATATCCAGGCATCTCTGGGAAATTTGAATAGTCATATTTTTCTTCTAGCTGAAGCAAAATAGTCAGCTCAGCTTCTCACCATAGACAGAGCCTCTGTGTGTTATGGCTATGAGGACTGGTTCATGCAGTATATAAAGGCAGCCGTTCTGCACAGTTGCCTCTTAAATGAGCTCCATCATTTCCAACTATCTCTCAGAAATCAGAGCAAGCAGGAATCTGTGCCTCTGGCCCCTGCGACTGCCCAGCAGCTCAAGGCTAAGGGTCCTCCCCCAGCTTTCTCTGTGCTTCCCATACAAGACAGGTTTAACTTGGCAGCTGTCAAGGAGAAGGGTCAATTGTTACCCTTAAATCCACCCACCCCTGTGTCAAATGTCTCTGATTTTTTAAAACATGCAAATCAGGGAGTCCCATCCCACAGCTCCGGGTCTGGGACATTCCAATCTGCAGCGTGTTATCCATGGTGCTATTTGAGCATGAACGTATAATGAGTCTTTACATTGTTTGTCAAGGCCGGGACCATGCCTATATCTGTGTTTGTACAGCACCCTGCACTAGATGGCCCCAATCCCGACGGAGACCTCCAGACACCACCAGACACAAAGGTTTATCAATGAGACCCAGTTAAAGAGAAATCACATTTAAAGGCACAAGGCCCAGGGAGCAGTCTTTAGGTTCAGGCTGGCTTTTGATAGCTTGATCTCTCAACTTGCACATGGTGTTGAAGAGCAGGCGGGCCAAAGAGCGGTAGAGAAAGAGCCAGCCAGGCGGATTAAGCAGGGCATGAAGCAGAGAGACTCCGATCTGTCAAAGGGCGACCAGCCCGTTGGGTCTCATCTGGAGAGCCAAGGCAGGTTCTTTTCCACCCTCCCTCTTCCAAGGTCTAGTCCTGGCTGACGGGTCCCGAGTGACGCGCTTTGGACGACAGCACAGCAGGGTCTGCTCAGCCGCGGCGCGCGGAGCAGAGCGAGGGTCCGGGGGAGGCTGGAGGAGACGCGGGCCGCGCCCACCCGCGGGACCCCAGCACGTGGCGCGCGCAGTCACCCGGCCCCGGGCGGGCCCTCGCAGACACCTGCGGGCGCGCCCCGCCACAGGAAACGCGCCGCCCGCGGGGGCCGCGGGGCTGCGCAGCCCGGAGGATGGCGCAGGCCGGGGCAGTCCCGGAGGAAGAGCCGGCGGGAGGGGCGGGGCGGGGAGGGAGGAGCCCGCGGCTAAAGAGAGCGGCCGGGCGGCCGGCGGCGCTCACATGGCCCGAGCGCAGCCCGCGGTGCCCCGAGCGGCCGGTGCAGCAGCAGGAGGGACCCGTGTGCGGAGACCGGCCGGGGCAGCGGGGCGCCGGGCTCCCAAGGCCGGCCCGCTCGGCCCCGCGCCTCAGCCGCCGGAGCCCCGCTCCCGGGTGAGCGCCCGCCGGCTCCCGCCGCCGCGGGGACTCTGATTGCGGCCGCCGGCTCCCCCGCGCTGGGCTCTGGCGGGCCGGGATGTGCGGCTCGGCGGTGCCCCGGGGCTCTTCGCTGGGGCGAAAGTGAGGCGGCGAAACCAGCGATGCGGCTTCTCGGCAGCGTCCTGCAGCTTCTTGTGGCTCTTGCGCTGCAGGCGTCACCCGCTCAGGTGAGGGGCCCCCGCGCCCGCCACCCGCTGGATCCGGGGGAGCAGAGAGGGGCGGGGCGCAGTCCTCTGGGGTCCGGCTGCAATGGTCCCGAGCCCCACTGCCCCCGCGTCACTGGGGCTAGCGCATCGCTGTGGACTCAGTCGCTCCTGCCCTGTGTGTTGCAGGCCCGGCGGAGCGGGGGGATCAGTCTGGGAAGCTGGGCTCAGGTTGCCGCGCTGCTACCCCTCCCGGGGAGTGGCTTCCTCCAGACCTGCCACACGGGAGCCGCGGGCGGCCTGGGATCCTGCTGGGCTGCCTAGTGGGGAGGGAGGGGCAGAAGGTCTGTCTCAGGTGCCCGCTGAGGATGAGGCTGGATCCAGCTAATTTCCAGGGCAAATAAACTCCCCCCTTCTCACAAGATGTTTCCGGGAAGTGCCATTATTGTAGGGAAGCTGCAGTGGGTCTGGGGCTTCCATGCAGTGCAACGACTGCTCATTTAGCTGGCAGCGTCTTAAAAGGACTCCACGCTCATTACCTGCCTCTAGACCCAGGTCCCAGGAGGGCAGTCCCACAGGTATGGGGCAGGGGTCCGAGCCACCAGGTGAACTTTGACCCCAGGAACCCCCTAAACCTGGCAAATCCCAGGGAAAAGCGCCATTCTCCCAGGAGCAAAAGCAGAGAGTTTCCCTTCTGCTGAAAGACCACAACTGGGCGAATCACCTTCTCAAACTCCCTGCCTCTCCTAGCTCTGTGTCCCCGGGCGCACACTGCAACCAGCGTGGCAGCAGAGTATGACTGTAAACAGGGGTGTGACATGGTGCAGGGATACTGTCAGTGAAGTATCTCATACTGGTCACCAGTGAATGAAGTCCCCTCCTTTGCACAGCTTCTCGGGAAAAGTCTATACAAGTGGCTGGTTGGGTGCCAAGGGGTGGCAGGAAGCCAAGTCCAGCCCAGAAAATGGTGGGGAGATATTCCCCCTTTTCTAAGTTTATATTAATTTGCTTTGATTGTGGGTTATAAACATTTGCCACCGAGGAAAAGTCCATCTCTGCTGACACCCCTGTGTTTTGCTTCTGCTGAGTGTCTGCCAGCTGACGAGGGGTTCCTCTCCTACTTCCTGCACTGCAACCAGCTCACTTTGTGCTGTGGTCCCATCATAGTGGGGCAGCCTCACTCAGCACTTGGGTGGCTGAGCCCCCAAGGGAAACCCAGGGCATGGCACGGAGGAATTAGGATTTATACCGAAGCCAAGGTGTGCATGGCACTTCATAGCTAAGTACACATGGCCGCTGCATGTATCCAACAGGGGCAGATGACAATATGTTGTGAGCTGGCAGGAGGGCATAAGATGGTGCACTGACAGCATCATGATGGTTCTGATATAAAAGCTGGTAGCTGGGGAGAAGGGGTGCTAGTGATTCCATAGGGGGAGATCTCTCCTTTGGGGTGTTGTGCTCCCTTCTGGGTCAGTAGTGACCCCTGAACCCCAGTATGGCAGGGCAGGGGCCCGGTGATAGGTGTTGGGTGGATGAGATGTAAACTGAAGTGCTGACCATCTGCGGTCATTAGATCCCCCTGGCATGCTGGATAAGATTGGATGTCAGTCTGGGTGTCTCCGTCAAAGGACATTCTACCTCCCTGCAGCTTGATGTTACTCAGTCTTCGCCTTCAAACAGCCTCCTCAGCGGTGGTTCAGTGAATTATGGCCCATCTCCTGGGAGCCAGGGCTAGGTTGATCCCTGTTGTGTTGCACTCAGCCTACAGTAGTTCTAAATTTGCTTCACTTCATTGCTGGGTGCTGTTACACAGCTGCCACGTCACACCCCAGAGGTGGTCGCATTAAGCAGTGAGTGAAATGATCCTTTGTGGATCTGAAGTACTTTGGGACTCTTCCGAAACCAGAAAGGCAGCACGGTGCAGGGGACTGGCTGTGCAGGGTAGAATTACAACAGCTACAAACCTGCTATGTATTATCATCGCTGTTTACTAGCTCAGCTGCCTTCCTCCTCCACATACACCAGCAAGTGCCCCCAAATGCTCTACGACAGATCTGAGCTGGAAGGGCCGAGTGTCCTGTGGGGGTGTGGGTGGTGCAGGCAAATGGGTAAGAATGTGGGGATTATACCCCAAGATATCTCTGCATTGTGCTCACTCCCCCCATCTCTGCCTAAATGGCCTGGGACTCACCTCTCCGCATTTCCCTCCCTAGCAGTGGGACAGGTCCAGTGGAAGCAGCACCTCAGGAGGGCACGGTGAGTTTGCAGCTGGTTCTGCTGCTTTTGTGTGAGAATATTAGATCCCTTGTGGGCTCTGGAATTCTCTCTCCCCTCCTCCCTTCCCACGTGCCTGGGGATCCCCTCAGTCCTCTAACGCCAGAGGAGGATTCAGCCCTGGGGGAAGGGGCTGGAGGCTCCAGAGAAAAGTGATAGGATATGGGAGATGGGAGTCAGTCTGGGACCTATCATCAGCCACTTGGGGGGAGGCAGAGGAGAGGAGTACGAATGGGAAATGTGTTGGCAAAATGGCTCCCCTACCCCCAGGGAGTGAGTCCCCCCAAAGACACCCACAATCCCTGGAAGGTGATTATCTTGCCCTACTCCAGCCCTCTGTCGGAGCCGCTGAGCTCCAACAGGGCAGCCTCTCTCTGGCAAAGGGCAGGATCAGAGCTCGGCAGAATTTTTGGGGTGAAACTTTTTTAATCGAAAAATGCAGCTCCAGTTCGACCAAAACGTTTTGTGAATTTGTTTTGAATTTGCTGAATTATTTCAGTTAAAAAAAGAAAAAGTCAGAAAAAGTGACATGTTTTGTTTGGACATTTTCAGGCCAAACGCTTTGACTTTTCATTTCAACTTTTACGTCAGTTTAATTTTAAAACATTTTAAAAGGTGCAAAAGTTCAACTGCACTGATTTGTTCAACCCCCCAAGGGTGTGTGTGTGTGGGGGGGTGTTAAGTATTTTGGAACTGCAGCTGCCTGACAAATTCCAAGTTGAGCTCTGAGGCAGCTTCTCCCCCGACAAGGGTTTTGGGCACTCTAAACCCTCATGCTTCATAGCATGTACGAACATCTAACTATCTGGGATTAAAAGGAAACTTCCCCTGGTGGCTGGCTATCCAATAACAGCCTCCAGCAGATTTTCTTCCTCTGCTCTATCTGCTACTGACCAGTGTGGAGACAGAGTAGTGACCTAGCTATCACTGGTCTGACCCAGTATGGCAGCTCCAATGATGAACACTATTTTTCGAGATGTCCCACATCAGGACACCAGCCTCTCCTGCCTTGTCCAAATGACACAAAATTTTCCAGAAAAATTCAACCACCAGCACCACAGGCCTCACTTCTCAGTTTTAAGGCTGATCAGATTTGCTTGGTGAATTTTCGACAGGGGCCAGCTTTTAGTAGAAATTGGCCTGCTATCTTATCTGTGGAGTGGTGCCACATTTCTCCATAATGAAGGGAGATTTTTATTAGTGTCTGGAGATGAAAAATATCCTGACTCCAGCTCAGCACACGACAGATGAGGCAGGAAGAGAGCAGCAGATGGGACAGATCAAAGAGGAGCAAAACAAATCTGTTAGCCTGGACTGGAGAGAGATTCATAACGCTGGGAGCTGCCTGCAACTTTTGGGCACATAGCAGGGCTTGCTCTGATGCCAGTGCCAGGCACACGGCAGGACTCCCGGGCTCAGAGGTCACTCAGCCAGTAACTCCACTGTGTACTGATGGCTTGGGGAAGCTGGTCAGCAGGCATCTCCTGGGGTGGAACTTACAGCCCACCACCCCCACCTTTGGGTCTCTTTCAGTTCTGCCCTTCCAGGAGGTTTGGGGCCGCAGTTTCTGTCGGCCCTTGGAGATGCTGGTGGATATTGTGTCCGAGTACCCCAGTGAGGTAGAGCACATGTTCAGCCCTTCCTGCATCTCCCTGCAACGCTGCACCGGCTGCTGCGGAGACGAGACACTGCAGTGTGTCCCAGTGGAGACAGCCAACGTCACCATGCAGGTAAGAGCCTGCTTCACATGGTCCAGGTGGGCTCATTTCACAGTGCAAGGACTTGGGCTCCTCTCCTAGCAGCTGAGATAACAAATGGTATAACTTCACAACGTCAAGACGTCACACCGCCATAGGGAACTAACGTGCGGAGAAGTTATCTGACTTCCCCATCCCCAGGTCACAGGGAGCCCATGTCCGAGTCAGCAGCAGCAGTCAGGATTTGATAGCAGCCTTTAACTACTTGAAAGGGGGTTCCAGGGAGGATGGAGCTAGGCTGTTCTCAATGGTGGTAGATGACAGAAACAAGGAGCAATGGTCTCAAGTTGCAGTGGGGGAGGTCTAGGTTGGACATTAGGAAAAAGTTCTTCACCAGGAGGGTGGTGAGGCACTGGAGTGGGTTACTTAGGGAGGTGGTGGAATCTTCATCTTTAGAGCTTTTTAAGCTGTGGCTTGACAAAGCCCTGGCTGGGATGATTTAGCTGAGGTTAGTCCTGCTTTGAGTAGAGGGTCGGACTAGATGACCTCCTGAGGTCCCTTCCAACCTTAATCATCTATGATTCTGTTCCTGATGTTCCACCAAACCTTGAGGCAGGCTCTTGGCCCACATCCAGGCCTCACCTCTGGGGGTGCGTGGGCTGGGACAGGGCCCCTCCTCGCTGGTTTTTTGTTGTTCTCCTTTTTATGACTTGTCTTTTTTGCTGAAGGGGCTCATCTTCTTGGAACCTCCAGTTACAAACCCAGAGAGCTGACACTGGGCGGGCACCCATGTGTGCCTGTGCCATGAGAGCGGTCTGTTGGCCTTGTGCTGTGTGGTGCCCCCCTGGTGGGGTGAGGCTGACATTGCCCTGAAGCTGCAGCAAAATGAATCCTTGCATCTCCGGTTTTTTTTTTTTCTCTGCTCCTCTCATCAAAAGCAGCGGTGTCTCTGGGGATGCTGGGCGCACACACATGGCCATTTACAACTAGTGATTGCACGGGCATCCCGAGAGCCCTGCTCCCCTGGGGTAGCAGAAGCCTGTGGAGCTGGAGAGGATGAGGGTATTGTGCGGGGCAGACTAGCAGGAGAAAGGAAGAGGCAAAGCAAAGTTTTCAGTATCTGCTGGACCCAGGCTGTGGGGACCTAAGATTCTTTGGGTAGGAAACCTTGGGGTGCAGGGATGGACGACAGTCTCTCTCCTTTCCTGCAGCCTCAGGAGGCTGCACTCTGTCCCTGCAGCCCTCCCACAGCACTACCTGAAGTGTCTGAGATCAGCCCCTGGCAGGGAGCAGAGGGGAGGGGAATGAGGAACCAGCTTTTCCATGAATGTGTAGGGAGTGACCTTTGTTCCCTTTCAGCTCCTGAAGATGAAGCCAGAGGGGCAGGTGCCCTACGTGGAGCTGTCCTTCACTGAGCACAGGCAATGTGAATGCAGGTATGCATCATCCAGGCTCCTCTTTCTCCACCACACAGGGAGGCACCCAGAAGCAGGAAAGACCCCAAGGGCATGTCACTGCTCACAGTGAAAGGCCTCAAATCCTCTCTCAGCTCTGGGTTTGGCAGGCCAGCATCAACCCCTTGCTAAGTGGCTCTCTAGCACCATCTAATGGCCTCCTCTCACAAACGTAGTGAGGCCAGGCCAGACTGCATTGTTTTCCAGCATGCAGGCAGCAGAATGAGTGAGGCCCAAATGTTCAAAAGTGGCCTCTGGTTTTGTGTGCCTCAGTGTCAGCAGTTCATATTGAGACACCTGGGGCCTGATTTTGAGAGGTGTGGATCAACTGCAGCTCCGGTTGCCTTCTGCTGAAGTTGTGGGTGGTTAGCCCCTTGGCAAATCAAGCACAAGGGGTATCAGTTTGGACTCCCCAAACCAATGGCCACCTTTTTGACATGTTTGCCTTCATGTCTGAACCTCGATCTGGTTCCCTATCTGTGCTGTGTTCTGGATCCTCCCTTTATCTCCAGGGCCACACTGATTGAAAGAAGCTACAATGCATTAAATGCTTTCCTGCTCTGCCTTTGCCACAAGCCATCGATGTCATTGGCATCAGGATATTTTATCATTGCAAGGGGGTGGAGCCCAAGCATGGGAGTTCTGGCAGGCAGCCTGTCAATCAGGATATGGTCCCCACCATGTGGAGTCTAAGCTGTTTTCTGGTATTTCCTTAGCACCCCATCTTCCCCCACTACCTAGGGGCTTTGCAGACACCATGTGTGGGGGTGTGATCATTTTATTCCTCTTTCTCCTCCAGGCCTCGGCGGGATACACTAAAGTCAGGAAGGTAAGTGATATTAGCAGGGACTCTGGAGTTTGGGATCCTCAGCCCTGGCTCATCTCCCATCCATTCAGGCTCTTCTTTTTCCCCTTTCCTCTTAAAGGAGGAGACCCAAGGGCCGAGGCAAGAGAAGACGAGAGAAGCAGAGACCTAAAGGCTGTGATCTGTGAGTGGGCATTAATGTAGTAGGAGGGGCTGGGGGAGTGGGGCTTTCCAGAGGTTTCTCCCAATAGTGGCTCTTTGGTTGCAGCTTGCTGCACAAGTTGGGTTCAGGGACAATGCACCCACACCTGGAGTGAAGCTGCCGCATCACAACACACACGGGCTGATACAGACCTGGGTCTGTCTCTGCCATCTTTTCTGGGGATCTAAAAATACAAACATTCATTAAATTCTCCTGATCCCTGTCCCCAGCACTGCCTCACTGAGAGGTGACAGTGTCATTACCCCCACTTCACAGTTGGGAAAAGTGAGGCACAGAGAGGAACAGACTTGCCCAAGAATCAAGAGTATAGCTGGGAACAGAGACCAGGGCCGCTGGCCCCAATTCCCCTGTTCTAACCCTCCATGCTGTCCCCATACCGTGCTTTCTTTGCAGATGTGCTGTTCCACGCAGATAGCCATGGCAGCAGGAAAGGGCAGCACCACAGTGCCTGTACTTATTACCAAGTCCTCTTACCCGCCTGTATGTATGCGCCAATTGTGGTCTTGACTGAACCTTGTGGGACCTGTGGCTGCTTGCAACCTGTGAGCTGTGACCCTCTGAGCAGACAAGAAGCAGTGAGGCGAGTGACAGGACAGGAACATAGGCCCTTCTGCAGGAGAGGATGAGCTGGACTCTTGCTTGGCTGCCTGCAGGGATGCAGCTCCAGGACCAGGGAAACTCAGCTGTGAGAGAGGCAACCACCTCTCTGCCCAGCTCCTCAGCCTGACCTGCCTCTGCCTTAAGGGCCTTCCAAGGGATCTCTGCACAGTTAACATTAGTGGCTTAGATTCAGGGCTGAAAAGCTGCATAATGAGACTCACTTTGCATTCAACATTTGAGGAGAAGACTGCAGGGGATGAGTGTGGCCGAACGTGGGAATGGTTTTGTGGCCCCTGCAGCTAGAGGAGCAGGACATCGCAGAACCTCAGGGAGGTGCCAACCCAGGGGCTGCTACTTTGGGAATGTTCCCTCCTGTCCCCACAGGAGACTTGTTCTGCTACCCCCACATTTGCAGAGCAACCCTTCCCCAAGCTGTCTGCTGGTGGAGGGAACCACACAGTCATGAAGGAAGAAAACCTGGTCCCAGCTGGGGACTGCTATGGTGTCTGTCCAGCTCCCAGCCCATGAAAGACGTGAAGCTGCAGTGAGCATGGAGGGGGGGGCTGGCCTAGGACCTATCTACTGTGGGAGCTCACGGGGTGGGATGGGGTAGCATAGAGAACACCAGGCCTTCTGTAGCACAGAGGGAACCATGACACCTCAGCACCCTGGCTGCAGCATTTTCATTGAACTGCAGCCAAGTCGTCTTGAATAAAATCTTTTCATAAAGAAATCCAGAAGGCAGCTGTGAGAATGCATTTGTCTCATATCCCCAGCACCTCTTCTTACCTGCTGCCCTCGCAGAAGCACCATTCTCCTCCTGTTTCTGGGACGGGAGTTTCCTCACAGCTGGTGCCAGTCTCCCATTCCCTACAGCACATCCTGCCAGGGCTTCTGCCGTGTTCCTTGTGTGTCCTTTTCCACATGCTGTCTGGGGGAGTCTCAGAGTCAGCTCTGTATCTGTTCCCCCACCCCATGGAAACACCCAGCACAGGGGACACTCAAGGAAAGGCTGGAAATAGGAGGGAAGCATGGGGGTTGCTGTTGTGTCTTTGCACTCAGTTCTACACATCATTAAGAATATGGTGAAATGGCACTGGCACAGCTGGATCTGAATAACCATATTTAAAGGAATATAACCCATTTCCTTTCATGACAGTTGTCTGAAGATTCCAGCTATTCACCAGTGTGGAAGGTCCATGTGGCCTTAGAAACCAGAATTCAATCTAATGCATGCTGAGGGATGAATCTGCCTATGTTTTCTCTCATCCAATATGCCAATGCCTGAGAGTTCAAACACAGGAACGTAGGAATTGCCCACCAGAGCTGAGCAGTGAGTCACCTACTGCAGTGCCTGGTCTCTCGCAGTGGCCGGAACCAGATGCTTCAGAGGAAGGTGGAGGGGAAAAAAAAAGTCAGTTATGGAATAACCTGTCGACGGGCGAAGTTGCTTCCTGACCCTATCAGTGCCGGCCCTATGCCCTGCCACCTGAGGGTCTGTAGCCTTTACACATTTTCTGTCATATCTAGTGTGACGATGGGTGTTCTCATCAGCCTTGTTTTAATCCTACTGCTTGTCAGGAGTACAGAAAATTCGCTTGTTAATTCCCTTAAGCCCCTGCCTCTGTCTGTCTAGGTTTCCAGCCAACCCACTCACCCTGGTCTCTGCGCACACAGGTCGCCCATCCTCGGGGGCTGCTCCCCTGTATGTGTCTGTTTCCCGTCTCTGCTTTCTGTCTAGGCTCCCTCCATTCCCAGCGCCCCTTCTTTACATTTCCTGCAGGTGGGTGGCTGGGATCGCACCCATTTTGGGGTCCTGATTCCTGGAGTGTGACACCAGGCGTGGGGGAGCCTGGGACATTCCGGGGATGGGAGCAGACGGAGCCGTGACGATCTGAGGTTCGTCCCCCTCCTGACTTGTTGGTGTCTCTTTCCCCTGGTGTGTGGGGAATTGCCCCTTGGGCTGCATTGCGCCCTCCTGCCCCTCTCATCCATCCTCACCCTCCCACGGCCCCAGCTGGTCCTGGGCAGCTTTCTCCCCTCGCCATTTGACCCTTGGCCCTTTAATCCGGACTCACCCCCCCCCCCCCGCGAGCGGCCGCGACGCTGCCCCTTTAAGACGCGGCGCTGGCCGAGCCGTCTGCGGATTGGTGCTTTGCTCCGAAGGCAGGGCGATGAGCTCATCGGCAGCCAACCGCAGCGGCGGGAGGAGTCCGCACCTCGCTCCGCGCCTGGCCCGGCCCCGGCAGTCGGGCGCCGGCAGCGGCTCGGCGGGGCGCGCTGGGTCCCGCACCGCCAGGGGCCAGGCTCGGGTCTCCCGCAGGTACCCTTCCTCCCTGTGCATGTGACCCGCCTGCGGCGCGTCTCCCCGGCGGGGCTGCCCCAGCCCCGTGCCAGGAAAGGCTGCGGAGCCCCTTCCCTGCCCGCGGTCCCGCTCCCCTGGGAGTAGCGGGGCGGGCCCTTTGGTGCTGCCCCCCCGCGCGGCTGCCATCTCCCTAGCGGCGCCCTCCTGACGCCACGAGAAGATGCTTCCATCAGCGTGAGCTCCCCCGCCTGCCAGAGCGGCGGGACTCCAGCAGGGTGAGCTTCCTCGGTCACAGCAGCGCCCTGCCGTGCCAGCCCGGCGGACTGGGACACCGTGTCTTTGTGACGGATGCTGCTGACCCCAGGCAGCCGGGAGCAAGTAGGAGCAACCTTTTGTGGGCGGGGTTGGTCTGGGTCTCCTGGGTCAGCCTGGTCAGCCGTGGTGGCATCCGTCCATCCATATGAAGGACCCCAGTGCCCTGATTGTTGAGATCCGCAGAGACCCTTTGCTGCATCCCCGCTGGAGGGATGGTCAACCCTGCTCCTGAATGTGGAGGCCCTGGGGCCAGAGCTGGGCTCACTATTCTGCTCCCCTGCAGTTTGCAGCTGCTGATCCACTTCCTTCTTGCTGGCTGGTTATCCCCAGCCTTGAGAGACCAGAAATAGTCTCCCTTGGCCTTTCGTTTCCTCTTGTAGGCAACAGTGGTGCCTCAGCACAGCTCTGCGAATGTCCCTCTTTCCCAGCCGCAGCCACCCCTTCCCTGCTAATCCCATCCTTGGCACCCCTCACCGATTAGCTCTGCTAACGTCCTGTTGTTCCAGTCCTGGTCTACAGAGCTCTGCCAAAGAGCTTCGCTCCTGACCAGCTATTCCAGTCTTGGTTTCCTCCACCAGCCAGTCTGCCAGTGCGCAGGGCTTGACCTGCAGGCCCCCTGCTGTTGCTCAGCCCTCCGGGGACCCTGTCAAGCTTTGCCAGTGCCCTCCCTTCTATATCCCCACTCCAACTTCTCCCCAGCGCTGTGCTGCAGGGCTCTGTTTTCCTTCCCATCTGCCTTTCCTGCCTCTCCCTGTTCCAGGATTGCAGGGACCGAGTTGCTGAGGATGCCTTGAGCATGGACAAGCCATGAGCAGAGTCTCGCTTGAGCACCCGGACTCAGAGTCCAGCTCCCGGGCACTTTCCCAGGCCCGAATGTACCTTGAGCAGATTCGAAGCCGAGTCTCTTCAGGGGGCCCTGATGTGCATGGAACTGGGAAGCGGGATTATCTGGTAGATGCGGCGAAGCAGATCCACCTGGCGCTGGAGCGGGATGTGAGCGAGGACTATGAGGAGGCTTTCAATCACTACAAGAATGGTGTGGACGTGCTGCTCAGCGGCGTGCACGGTACATGAGACTTGGTAGCATGTGAGGTTCAGGAGTGCTAGGGTGCACTGAGCACGGGGGATGGAGGGTACCAGTCCTCAGTGGCTGTGTGGGGACTACACTAGGAATTGGTTGTTGGTGGGACAGGGTGCATGGCAGCGTGCAGGGAGTATGTGCACATCTCGGGAGTATGTAGGGGGAGGTGAATTGGTCTGGCTTCACGACGGAGTTCTCTGGGTCTCTATCCAGCAGCTGGGGTGGTGGGGCTGACACCTTGACTAGATGGCTGGGGGTGGGTGGGCAGGATGATAGGAATGGGTCAATCACCAGCTGTCAGGCAAAGGGGCATGAGGAAAAGGACAGTGGCTGAAGGCCTGGGACACAGGGTAGTAACTGGCTGAGGTGGTTGGGGGCAGCGTTGTGGGGAGACCGGAGCGTGAGGGGAGATGGTGTTGGGTCGTGGCGTAAGGGTGGGGCACTGCAGAGCAGAGTGTCTGGGTGAGCCGCGTTGAGACATGTTGGCCGTACTGTGGTGAGGGGCTGCCCTGGTGACTAAAGCCGTGCCCCTCCCCCTCATGCAGTCGACCCCAATAAGGAGCGCCGCGAGGCCGTGAAGCGGAAGATCACACAGTATCTGAAACGTGCTGAGGAGATCTTTAACTGCCACCTGCAGCGGACGCTGGGAAATGAGAGTTCCACTGCCACGGTGAGGAGATGGGGCTGGGAAAATGGCTTCCTCGGGACCCGCTGACTGCCCTGGCTGAGACATCGGGGTGCAGAACCCACTGCACGTGTGGTCCTCATGCAATCCTGTGTGGGGCTGACTGGGATGCATGTGGGACAGCTGTGTCAGGGAGAGGGCTAGGATCTGCATGATCCTAAAGGTGCCAGTCAAGCTATAACACTGGGCTCCTGGTCAGGGAAAGGCTGAACAGTGCCCAGTGGTGTGGGAGATGTAACTCGGCCTAATGAAACTGCAGTGATGGCTGACTCTGGATCCCTGCATCTAAACTGCCAAATATCACCACGGGACAAGGTTTAGAGAAGCTCTTTTTCAGTGACTGCTTCCTGGGGCAGCCCTGTCTGGAGCACCCAGGAGTGGCTATTCTTGACCCACATGCCACACAGCAGTGCCTTGAGAACAACTGTAGTTGAGCCAATCTGAATGAGTAACAAGGCTCTTATCTGCACTGGCATAGTTCTTAGACTCTCTCTCAGCATTGCAGTCCCTCAGATGCAGCTGTACTGGTAGCACGGCAGCTCCTGTCCATGGGTCTCTACGAACTCAGGTCCGGGTTGCGTATGTCTGCCAGGGTGCTGGCCAAGGCAATGGGAGAGAGGTTTAGGGGCTACTGTGTTACAGTTGACTCAGGTGATCTCCTTGGAGATCCTTGTTTTATCAGCACCCAGAGCCCTGCAGGCCCTTCCTGCCCCAGCATGGACCCAAAGGCTGCCCTTGTTGGATGGGCTGGGCCCAGACCAAGTCCTGTCCTAGCTGCAGAATGTTGATGTGATCTGTGGGGGAGGGGCTGAGGGGGAGCTGACCCCACCCAGCTGCAGAGGTGAAGGGCTGAGCTGGCTTAGACTGACCATAGCCCATGGCATTATTGGGATTTATGATTTTTTTTTTTTAGGTGTTCTATTTAAGCCTCAATTTTTCTTGCAATGTGCTTGCTATTTAAAAGGCTGTGATCCCTTGTTTTCAGAAGTGCTGAAGGCACAGGCTACCCTCAGTTAAGATGGACACCATGCCTGCCCCTAGTGAAAATGGCCTCCATTTCTCTTTGTTCCCAATGGGACTGAAGCAAGACTGTCCTCAGCTAAGATCGCAGCCCCCAGTCACTTTGTGTGGTGTGGATGAAGTAGAGGAATGTGGAGGGGCAGGGAATGAGACCAAAGGGGTAGAGATAAAGGGCATGTGAGGAGCTAAGACCTAGAGTGGAGGGTCTGATGAATGTGTAGAGCAGTGAGACAAGATGGAGAATGTGGGGAGAGCAGGAACGGCTACTGTTGGGGGGGATGGAGAGACTTTGGGGAGGTCAGAGAGGAAGGGTATGAGATGCAGCAAACGGGAAAAGGAGGGAGAGTGAGAACAGAAGATTGTGGGGCAAGCAGAGAGAAGAGTGCAGGCGGATGCTAGGTGGGACACGGTGATAGCCTAGGCTGGAGCAGGAGACAAAGACAGGAGCTGGGTGAACGGGAAATCAAGAGGGGTAAAATGGCAACTGCCCCACCCCAAGGGTTTGGAGAGGGTAAGAACAGTCCTGCAGTTCTGTGTGTACATTAAAGTTGAACTTATATCCCCTGGAGGTGGGAGCTTCTCCCTACAGGCACAGAAATTCAGACACTGGCCAAAACCAGAGTCCATTTGTTTATTTATTCTTTAAAACTCACAATTTTGGGTGTGCGTCGCTGATGGCCTCTGAACTCTTAGGTTGGCAGCTTTAGCAGGTGAAAGGGGAGACCCCTCCCAGTTGCACCCCTGGACAAGAGCTTCTCCAGGATCCTCATGCTCATTTCTCATTGACTCCAGGGTTACAGCAGCCTTCGCTTTCGGCCGATCAGGACGCTCAGCTCCGCTGTGGAGAACCTGAGGCGCTGGAAGGTTGTGGGGGTGATTGAGAAGGTAAGGAGCTGTGGAGTCTCGGCAGCCTGGACGGACACCAGGTGCTGAAAGCCCCTTGGAGGGGCAGGGTTGAGGCTGGTCACTTACACCTGTCCCAGTGAGAAAAGCCTGAGTGCTGACGGAGTGGGGAAGGTGACTCTGTAAGGGGCACTCTGAGCCGAGCGCTGACTGAACAGGCAATGCCCCAGTGCCATGGCAGGAGGCACAGAACTGTGTTGGTGACTTGGGGGAGAAGGAGGGTGTTCTCTCTTCTGAGCTGGCACTGACCCCAGTGAGGTGAGGAGGCATGCTGTGCTGCTGGGGCACTGTTGGATGAGAAGGAAAACCAATGTCCTGACCACTCACGGCCATTAAAGGCCTCAAGACCTTTGCAAACAACTCATTGTCCTTGCCTGATCCAGGGATGCTGGAACAATTTGTGTAGTGGGGGTACTGAGGCCATTGAACCAAATACGGAGTCTGTATCAGATGGAAACCACTTCAAGCCAGGGGCTGCGACAGCACCCCTAGTTCCAGCACCTTTGGCCTGATGCCATCCTGGGTAGCTACGTTTCACTTCCATAAACTGATGTTAGATGCTATGGTGATGGATGTCCTATAGGTTCCATAGGCCCCGGCAGAAGTCAAGGGGTCTGGATGATGGCATTAGTTTCCTTGTACCCTCAGCATGTCAGGGCCTTGGAATGAAGGCATTCGCTTCCTTCCCCCTGTCCCCGTAAAGGAGGGTCAGAATTTTGGATGATATTAGTTCCCTTCTGCCTCCCCCACCCCACCCCGGCAGGTCTAAGACCTACTCTCCACTGCCAAGGCCCAAATGTGGGACGAAAAGTGTTACAGAGACTTAAAGTGAGGAACATAAAATAATGATGCAGGAAGCTGAAAATGCTGTGGGATTCCCCTGCTTTCGTGTAACTAACTCTTCCTGTAATCCCTGTCTCATTATGCCCCTATTTTTGAGGTAACTAAGTTTCAGCGATTAAAAATAATAACAAAAATAGGTAACTTGGAGAATAAAATGAGCCAAATCTCTTGAAATGGGACTTGGGCTGACAGAGGTCACTTTCTGATCTGTGCTGTCACTCTTGCTTGCAGGTGCAGCTAGTCCAGGATCCAGCCACTGGGGGGACCTTTATACTTAAGGTGGGTGTTTCCTATCCCTTGGCTCCTCCATCTCCCTCTCCTTTGGGGCAACACTGGCAGGGGGGTGGCCATACCAGCCTGGCCTGAGGAGTATTTCCCATGGGGAATACTCATATTTCCCTCAGCTCTCTTTTGTGCTGTTCAGCAGAAACACATTTTAAAGCAGTATCCAATGTTCTACTGAAGTCTCCCATGCCCTGGCATGACCCGTCATCTCCCGCAATGAGAGGGGAATTTAGTCTCCTTGTTCACTCGGACATGAGCTGCCTTCCCACTGTCCCTCTAATGGAACTCGGTTCAATGGAGCTGATGGAACCCAAGCCTTGCATCTACGCGGGTCTGTGTCCACACGTGAATTGGAGCACAAATGAGATGAGTCTGGGAACTCCTGAGGGCACGTGTCCAGCACAGTTAGGCGTGATTGTCACTGCTCATGAAAAGCCCAGGACTGTAATGACAAAGCTTTGAGGCAGTGGCGTCAGAGTGAGGGACATCAACTTGGAGCTCCAGGAGTGGAGAGCACTGGAGTAGCAGGATTGAAGCGGATGGGCAGAGCTCTGCGTGTGGGAGCCACCGTTAGAACAGTGCTGGAGGTCACAGATCGGGAATAACCTGCATTGGCAGAGCTGTGGAATGAGGGGCTTGTCAGAATGGAATAGACCAGTGGTCTTTCCTAGCCAGTCTTCTGCCCCGGCGGTGGCCAGTCTCCAGGGATCCAGTTACACTCCTGAGCTGTAAAGTTCCCTGCACTGTGTTCCCCATGCAGAGCCTCCCCAAATCCCACGTGGAGACCCGCGAGCGGCAGACGATCATCCCGCACGGAGTCCCCTTTATGGCCAAGTTGCTGCGCTACTACGTGAGTGAGGACTCCATCTTCCTCCACCTGGAGCACGTGCAGGGTGAGTGTGAGAGCCAGGACCCTGCCTTCTTCCTGTCCTTTGCCTGGCCCTGATCTGGAGTGAGTCTCTCTCATTTGCTAGGGCTGTGTGGGATTGTTTTGCAGCGATTATAAAAGGCTCCTTGTAAAAGGCATCTGGGATCCATGTGGTTGGGCATAGGATAGAGATTAGGCTGGTGGAGGCCTGGGTGTGGCAATGGGGCTCCATGTGATGGAAGCAGGGCCACTGGGTTCTTGGAGCCCTAGAGGAGCGAATGGAAGCATGGCTCATTGGAACATAGAAATTGGTGTCCTGATCAGACCATTCACGTGTCTAGTCTAGTATCCAGTCTCCCATGGTGGCCAATAGCAAATGCATCTGAGGAAGGTGCAGGAACCCCTGTTGGGGACAAACTGTGAAATAGTCTTTTGGGGCAGGTTCTCCCTAATGTCCGTTGCCCCTTCTTACTGTCTGATGAGCACGCACACCGCTCTGTATCCCACTACCTGCTCTCAGACTCTGCCCCCTCCTTAGTTTATAGACTTGCATCATGTCCCTCCTGTTCACATCCTCTTTAAACTAAACTTCCCAAAATTGTTATTCTGTCTCATTGCCTGGAAGTCACCCTGGGCCTCCAATCACTTGCACTCCCATCTCTGAACCCCTTCTTTTTTTGAGTTCCAGACGGGTAGCCGTGTTAGTCAGTTTTCAGCAAAACAAGAATTCGGTGGCACCTTAAAGACTAACACATTTATCTGGGCATAAGCTTTCGTGGGCACTTCCTTTTTTGCTATATCTGGCCTGCAGGAGAGTGACAGAGCACGGCGCTCCAGGTGGGAGTGTGGACAACTAACTAAGATAAGAAGGCTCTAAGCCTAGTGAGGGATGTGTTCTGGTGGTGCCTGTGATGGGAGAAGGCAAGAGGACAGGCCAGGCTGCATCCTGTGAGATTTCCAGCCCCAACAGGACTTCTGGAGGCAGCTTGAGGTCTCAGTTTGGCACAAGATTTGGAGCCCTCATACGAGCCATGTGCTCAGAGCCACTTCCTGTTTGCTGGTTTCCAGCAGCCAACCCTCCCTAGGTCACTGCATGCTATGCTAGTTTCTGCTTTACGGCTGGGAACATAGGCATGCACAGCACATTTCATCAGGGTGTGCACCCAGGGAAGTTTGTTTGTTTGTTTGTTTGTTTTGGGTTTTTTTGTTAAAAAGCAGGGAGTTTCCAGGGAGATTTCACGGCGGACAGTGACAGGACTTTTGCTCTCCGCCATGAAATGTCCCTACAAGATGAAATTTGGCAGCAGAAGACAGTGGGACTCACGACGGAGAGTAGCAAGCCTCTTGCTCTCCACCGTGAAATCTCCCTCCACACTCAAATGCGGCGGCAGACTATGGAGCAAGATCTCGCGTTGCCACACAATCGTGCGAGATCGCGCAGACTTCTCCTCTCTGCACCGAGTCCTGCTCTACGGCGGCAGCGCACAGTGCCTGCAGCCACAGGCATTAACATGTGACTGCAGGCATTAGGGTGTGCCTGGGCACACCTGGCACATCCCATGCGCATGCCTATGGCTGGGAAGGAATGTTTTGCCATGCCACCAGATTGGCGAAGGCTGGCTGGGTTTTTTTGCCTTCCTTGCAGCAAAACCTACGGGTTGGGTTCTGGGCAACCCAAGGGGGCTGGATTTCTCCCCATCCCAGAGGTCAGGCTTTGGACCAAGGTGTGAGTTGTTCAGTTGTCCCAACTTTTAGCAGGTGCCCAATGCAGGAACTTGCTGATTTAGGCTCCAGGTCCAAAAAGGTAACATAGTGGATATCCCAAAGGCATCTCCTCGTGAGGTAGGGGTGTGGTGTCTAACCCCCCGGGGAAAAATGCAAAAGTGCCTGGGAGACTGCCCCAGGGGGACCACCCTACCCATGTGCTTGATGGCAGTGCCAGCTGGGGGTTGAGGTCCCCTCTTCCCTCCACTCCCAAAAGGCTAATGGGCAAGTGGAGGCATCCAGAGGCCCTCCTAAGGTGATGAACCCCAAAGAATTGGCAAAGGATCAGTGGGATGTGAGGGACTGTGCTGGGCTGTTCACCAATGGGAACCTTAGTTTATAAAGTTGCAGTCTGGGTGAAACCCATAATGCCACGTCCTTGCCTTCGTTCATGCAGTGAGCTCACAACAGCATTATCCTACTGCCAGAAATAATTTCAATTCCACTCCTTTTGCATCCTGACGCTTTGTTTTGTTGACAAGCACTGCAGGGCAGAGACTGTCACTCCGTTATCTGTGATGGAGCCTAACTTTTCCCTGTGTGGCTACAGCTCCTATTGTAGCCCCTCGTCTGAGTAATTCTGATTGTTTCTTCCAGTGTGCATGATCCTGCTTTGTCAACATGAATCCCATCTGCCATGGTGCTCCTTGTCACCTGGCCTTGTTGGGTCCCTCAGGATTTCCTCAGTCTTTAGTCTCCACTTACAGAAATCATTCGTTGTGTACACTGCCACTCCCCTGCTCCCCCCTCTCTCAGAGCGCTATAAGCACAATGAACAGTACTGCACTTTAGGGTGCCTCTTTAAACTTTTTTTTTGCCATACTGAAAATTGACTTCCGTCCTTTGCTTTCTGTTAGGGATTAGAAGTGGGCTAAGAGAGGGACAGAGCTTTACTCTCACCACACGACTATGTGTTAAGGAAACCGATCTCTTTGGAACGGCTTTGTGAAGGTTATTTATTTATTTATTTTTTTAAAGCCTGTGTAAACTACATCAACCTGCTCTCCTTTTCTCCTGTGTTATTTTGCTGATCCAGTAGATTAGCGGGCCATGATTTTCCTTTGCAGAAGCTTGGCAGTTTGCCCCATCGTATCATTATCATCTAGACTTGGCAGATAGAGCATGGGAGGCACAGGGAGCTGGTGAAGTCTTTCTGATGGTGTGCTGGCCTTGCCTCAGCATGAGTTATAGAGCAGTTTAAGGGATGCGAACTTACGGTGCTGACATAAGTTCCCTTAGGGATCGGCATAGCTCTGTCCTTCCTCTGCCACCCTTCCCTCCCCCTGTCTTCTGTGCTGGAGTGAGATGGCTGGCACAGGGCTTGTGACTATGCCAGGTAGAAGTTCCTCTTCACCAAGGACGTTCTCCACTGGCTTCAGGAGAAACCACTTGCTGCTCTGCAGTTCCCATTGTCAGCCTACTGCCTCTTTCACAGAAGTGCAATGTTTGCTACCCTTGTGTTCCTCGTGTAGTAGCTGGTTTTAATGTGACTGCAGGATTTTGTTAGCGGCACAGCCACTTCTGCAGATGCTTGACAATGAAAAGTCCTGGGTGAATGCCATCCAAGCATGGGGACTCACTGATCTATCTTTTATTCATTTGTTCCAGCACCCCCTTCCCTGGGCATTCCAGGCTCTGACAGCGCCTCATTTTCATTAGCCTGGGGGCCATACAGGCCTTCTAGGGAGGATAGAGGAGAGAATCATGGGACACGAGGAGGGGTGAAGATGGGTCTGAGGTCTGGGAGGGAGACAGCTCTTGGGCTCGAGGGGATGGAACTGGCCCTGGGAGGAAGAAGAGGTGGCGTCGAGCTGCGGATGGGGCCAGAAGGAAGCGTAGCGAGGAACCCATTGTGAGTATGGGCCCGGGGCGATTTGGAGTGAATTTGTTCAGGGCGTGAATCGAAGCTGCTCAGCGGGTGAGCCTGAAGCCTGCTGAGCCCTGCAGGCCGAAGGCGGGTGTCAGGGTGTCAGATCTGTGCCAGTGATCTGGGATGGTTTCCTCCCCCTAACTCTGTCTTTCCTTCACTCTCCAGGGGGGACGCTCTGGTCCCATCTCCGCTCTCGGCCTCGTTTACAGCAAGGCTCCTCTGATGGCTCCAGGAGCCTGCATCTGCGGCCCAGCTCCGCTCTGGGGGACCGTGGTGAGGAGCAGCGGGTGCCAGGGGCTGGCTCTTGGTCCAGCCAGAGCCCCAGCGTCTGCCCGGAGAAGGGTCCTGTCCTCCCAGTCTCTGCGAGTCACTGCCCACTGGAAATTGCTGACCAGTCGTCCTCTCGGCCTCAGTCCCCTGCCCATGCAGATCCGAGACGAGAGACTCCCTGCGCATTCCATACTGGGCCCGCTAATGGCCCTCGGGGAGTAACCGAGGGGAAGGGTTTAAGTGCAACACACGCTCGGTTTGGTGTCACGGATTCTGTTTTCATGACAATGGCAAAGGGATGCAGCCATCTGACCAATCAGAGCATGGCCTTCCAATCATGTGACTTGATAACCAGCGGTGATGGTGTCAGCAGTGTCTCAGAGTTGGAAGCTCCTTGGCAGGACCCAAGGATACTGGCTGGTGAAAGGCTTCCCCCGTCTCCTGCTGCAGTCCTGAAGGCCATAGGAAGAGGCAACCTACTGAAGGTGGAACCTCGGGTTTGCCAGGTCTCTGATGCTCCCTGGGCTCAGCCCACTCAGCCTCCAGTGGCTCCCGCAGGACAAAGGCAACTGTATCCTGGACCCACCTTGCACCGCTCCAGCAAGTCCTACAGGTCTGGTGCTGGGGGGCAGGAGCCCTTGAGGAGCATCTCAAGAGCCCAAGAAGGAGCAGGCTATGGTCAGCACAGAGAGCTTCCAACCGCAGGACAGCATGGGCCTACAGCCAGTCGGGCTTTCCAAGGGAATGGCCAAGGGGCCTGGGATGTGAACGAGGAGCTCATCCGGCTGTGGGCAGCAGAAATACTCTTGGCTCTGGAGGGACTCCACCAACAGGGGGTGCTGTGCCAGGACCTCAACCCCAGAAACCTGCTGCTAGATGGTGCTGGTAGGTTGCTTGAGGCTGTAGTATGGGGAGAGGTTTTACCCCCTCAGCAAGGGGGCCCGCGGCATCTGATCTAGTCCAGGGTGGTTTGCCCTCTCCCTGAATCGCTCTGCGTTCTCTGAAGTCTGAGCATCTGTGATCCAGACCCCACCCCTCTGCTCCAGGCCTCTAGAAGACTTTAGGGGCTTTTAGAAGACTGCTGCAGTCTGCTGTGCAAAGGGTGACATGCATCCCTGATTTGGGAGGACGGTCCCAAAATATACATGTCCAGTTCCGGTCCCGGGCTGAACGACTCTGGAACAGAATTTGTCCCGGGTTCCCTGCGGTGCCACTCTGTGCCTGCCCAAGGTTCAGGGGTGGTGCCAACATTGTCCAGTGGGGGGCACTGAGGTGGGCCTTAGCCCCCCCCCCCACCATGAGGCCCTGCCCCTGCCCTGCCCAGGCCAGAAGAAGCCAGAGTTGGGCAATAGTTAGAGCTGCCCAGGGAGCCTCAGAGCCCTGGATGGCACTTTCTGGAGGATGGGGACATGGGCCAGGGGCTGCTCTTGGGCACTCCAGTCCAGGGCTGGTAGAGGGTCTGGAGCTCCCCCAGAAGCCTGGGGACAAATTAGGCTTGTTTATTCACGTTTCTGCTTTTTTCAGGCTTGATTTCCGCTTATATTTTCCCGGCACGGGGCAACTTGCACGTGTCCTGTTTTTGCGTTTTGAAAAGGTGGTGACCCAGCTGTGCACGGGCCTGAGCTGTGCTGTGCAAGGCTGCTCAGCATGGGGGCGCGCGAATCCCCGTTTGGGAAGGCTAGCCCCTGGCATCCCCTTTCTGCCTGAGGCCCACCCATTCAGCCCTTCTCCCCTGCCAGAGTTCTGAGCCCCCTACCGCAGCCCCGAGCCCCCTGCCATGGCCGGAGGAGCCCCGCCCCAGTCATCCTGAGTCCAGGCCCAGGTGTCCAGGCCCAGCCCTGGAGCTCGGGGCAGCCAGCCCCAGCCCCTGCCTGCTTCAGGGAAGAGGGTGAGCAAGGATGGGAAGAGGAGTAGCACCTGGACTGGGGCCAGAGGGGAAGAGCAGGATACAGCAGGAGGGGTAGGAGCCTCGGGGCAGAGTGTGGGCTGAGCCACACCTGACTCTTTGAGGAAACGTAGTTTCCCCTGGTCTATGAGGCCGGCTGCCCGTGCTGCTCAGCAATGTAAGCCGTGCAACACGTTCCTCCTATTTCCTGAGGGGCTACTTGGGAGACCCTCTGAGCCCCCACAAGGGAAGCTGAGATCAGCTGGGGCAGTGAGGCTAACAGCCCTCAGGGCTAAAGGGTGTGTGGGGGAGAGGAGCAGTTTAGAAACCTACAAAATGAACAGTGAATCCTTTAAATGGGGAGCTGGAAAAATGACCCATTCCCTTTACCCCCCTCAGTCTCTCTCCTAGCTCCACCCTGCATCCAGCTACTCTTGCTTGATCCCTTTCTACCCAGCCCTTCCATTAGCTCCTGCCAGGGCTGCTTCCCCAGAGGAGTCTAGCCCCTGCTGTGCATGTGGGGGGGTCACGTGTTCTGGGGCCTGTTGCTCTGTTGGGGCTCAGGGCAGTGCAGAAGTTCTGAGCCCAGCCGTGTCCTGCAGGGCACAGGGGAGGTCAGCTTTCCCCACCAACTCCCCTTGGAGGGGACGGGAGCCTGGAGGGAGAAGGTCAGGGCTTGTGGCATGTGCTGCAATTTTGGGTTTTTTTTTTTTTTTTTTTTTTTTTTTTTTTTTTGGGTCCTGACCTTCCTCCCTGCCCCCTATCCTGGTGCTGGTTCACAGGTCACATCCGTCTCACCTTTTTTGGCCAGTGGACAGAGGTGGAGCCGCAGTGCTGCAGCCAGGCCTTGGAAGATATGTACAGTGCCCCAGGTAAGGGAACTGCCTTCTCCTTCCTCTATCATATACATGTGGGGCACAGATGCCTCCTTGAGATACAGTAAGAAACTTACATCTGTCCAGCAGCATCTCCCCCTCTGCCTGATCTTTTCCAAGGCAGCAGCAGCCAGCCCCCATGGGAGCTTGATGCTCAGTTGCCTTACAGCAGCGGTTCTCAACCTGTGGGTCGCGACCCCGGCGGGGGTCGAATGACCAAAACACAGGGGTCGCCTAAAGCCATCGGAAAATACATATTTCCGATGGCTTTAGCCGCTGAGAAGTCGCGCTACCATCTGTAGCAGCGCTATTCAGCTGGAACGCACACCGTTATGGATGCGCGTTCCAAACTGAATGCCTGCGCGCATGCGCAGACGTGATTGCATCATCCGTCTGGGGCCTAAGGGGCGGGGGAAGCGGGGGGAACGCTCCACAGTCCATAGCAGCGCATTACGTGTCCGGCGCTTGCTGACGTCATCAGTGGGCGGACGCAGCAAGCGCCGGAGGACAGAAGCCTAGGAGGCGGAGAGCCAAGAGAGCCTGCGAGACAGCCTGCTGGTGTAAAAAAGGTTAATAATGTAAAAACAGTACACACACCATACACACAATACTGTGTAAGTGTAAGGTGCTTTGTGTGTAATCATTATACAGTACACAAAGCAGCTTACACTTACACAAAGCACCATACATTTACACAGTGTGAACTACATCGGTCTTATACTATAAGAGACCACTATAATATGTAGTCTTATGTCCGAATCATAACTGTAGCAAAATTACAGTTTTGAAGTAGCCACCAAAATTATTTTTTGGTTTGGGGTCACCGCAATATGAGGAACTGTATTGCGGGGTCACGGCATTAGAAAGGTTGAGAACCACTGCCTTACAGCATCTCCCTCCTATTTAAATATTCATTCCTTTTGGCTCTCTCTGCAGAAGTGGGTGGGATTTCTGAGCTGACGGAGGCCTGTGACTGGTGGAGCTTTGGGTCTCTGCTGTACGAGTTACTGACTGGAAAGGTAAGTGGTTTCTGTGTGCCCATCCCGTGTGACAGGCAGGGGGCAGCACAATGTCAGGGATCTGCGAAGACGGGGGGATGGAGGCAATCCTAGTGTTGGCGCCCCAGTGCACGTGGGACGGGGGCCTATAAGGGGGGTGTGCAGCCTGGTGCTAGTGTCCTGGGATGCAGATTGGGCTCCAAGCTGAGTTGTGGTCGGGCATGGGACTCCTGGTACCCGAACCTTGGTATCTGGAGGCTGCTCCCCTGGGGTGCTGAGGGCCTGAAGTTAATGGCCCATTGAATTGTGGGAGATGAATACTGGGGGGCAGAGACTGTTACCCCCTGAAGCGTGGGGAGGGGTGGGGCAGATGGGGTGTCAGGAGGACATTCGTCTCTGAACAGAGCCCCCTGTGGGGGTCTCCTCACTGTGTGTGTGTCTCCCACAGTCGCTGTCCCAGAGCCACCCCTCAGGGATTCACCCTCACACCCAGCTGCACCTCCCGGAGAGGCTCAGTCTGCCTGCTGCATCGCTGCTCACTGAGGTGAGGACGCCCAGCCGGTGTGAGCTGGAGGGGCCATGGCTTTGGAGTAGGGAGCCTGCATTCATTCCCTGCCCCTGCTGGGGGAGGGGCTTTGCTGCTCCCCATCTCATCCCTTGTCCATTTCCTCCTAGCTGCTGCAGTTTGATCCCAAGCGACGCTTGGGCTCGGGAAGAGGGGGCATCAACAAGCTGAAGAGCCACCCTTTCTTCAGTCCCGTCCCGTGGAACAAGCTGGTTGGCTAGACAGACGCAGAGCAGGGAGGCGTGAAGGACGATGTCATGGAGCCATGGGGGGACAACTGCTGACCAGCAGGCCAGGGCCCAGGGAGAGAACTAGATCCTGCTGGGGAGGCAGATTATCCCACTAGATCACTGGGGCCTGTGATCCTGGGTGGGACTTGCAGCCATTAGTGTGGCAGTAGCATTTCCAAGAGAGCAGGCCAGGCCAGGGGCAGGGCATGTTGTCCCCCTTTCCTCCACCTCCAGGTCCTCCTGCCTGCCTGGGGCACTGCCCTACTTTCCCCAGGCCCTCCCATTCTCACCCAACATCTAACCCAACCCTGGTAAAGGTTACTGACACCGGCAGGGGTGAAGGTATCCGTGCCAAGGGTCTAACTTGGAGCCCCCTTAGCCTACTGCCCTTGCTGTCCCAGGGTCTCCCTGGGGGATTTCTGCCCCACAAACTGTGTGGGGCTCTCCCTGCCTGGTGTTTTCTGTGGGAAGTCTGTCTTTGTAACTATGAATGAGACATCCCAGCTCATCCAGGGGCCCAGAGGGTCAGTATCTCCCTCCGGGTCAGGCCCCCGTTAGTGTCCAGCTCTTTCTCTGCCCAGACACTACCAGCTCTCTGGCTTTGCCTGCCCTTATAGATGGGGGATCCCCCATATCCTCATTACTCTCTCCCCATTTCTCTCTGCTGTTGCCTGAGCCCTTTATGGCTTACTAGTGCACATGTAGCTGGTGAGGCACATAGAACACAACCGCAGACCCCCCTCTAGTGGTAGCCATTGCAAGTGCACTAGTAGCACCTGCCCACGGCTTCTAGGGGAGGGGTGGGGATGAGGGCCTGGCCCCTCCGTGTGAGAATGCCCCCCCCCAAGGGATCTCCCACCTGGTCCTAGTGAATGTCTGAAATCAATAAAACAGCTTCACCCAAGTGGGCATTTGTATCTGATTTACATGCCGGGGCCGCTAGCTCAGATTCCCATCCCAGGTAAGGATCCTGATCCTTGGCCTGGGGGCTCCTAGGGCTGGGTACAAACCTGGACAGAGGTCACAGGCCTTGGCGCCAGCTCCTCTGCCACGCGGGACTATGGGATCTCGAGGCCTGGGTGGCTGGGTCAGGTTCCTGTTCCAGAGAGGACTTGGGGTTGCTTTAGGCACCTCCCTGCCCAATCACAGGAGTAGGGGACCCCCATTCCCCCCCCCAGGCCAGGCTGAGCCAGCCTTCCATCCCCTGCAGGCCGTGCTGCAAGGTCAGGGGAGAGCGCTTAGAACATTCAGTTTAGGTCTATTTAATAATCGCGCCTGTGCCTCTCCTGGCTCTGGTGCCAGGAGTTTCTTGCTTCCCTTCTCTGTTTTCATGTGTTGGTAGAAGGGGCGTCTGCTCTCCTGCTTTCTGTCCCTGTAAGACATTGTGGCTGTGATGCTTCTGTCCCTTACAGAACAGCAGCTGCCCACTGAACCCCTTTACTTCCCTCCCTGGACACTTGTCCCCCCCCCCCTTCCTTTGCCTGCTCTACACCCTCAGCCCACGCTTGCTAGTGCAACATCAGCACCTCCCTGAGCTCCCCTTTCAGGGAGATGTTGCTGCACCTGCAACCAGTGCTGCTTCCCCAAGGTTACTGACTTCCCAGCCTGCTAGGCTCCAAGGCTGTGGGCAGGAAGAGGTTAGTGGGCAAGGGTGACACATTGTGGCTGAGGCAGGTCCTGCAGATGGTATTTAATTTCTGAGAACCTGGCCAAGTGCCAGAAGCAGACAAGGTGTTTAAAGCCCTGAGTAAATGCAGTGCTGGGAGAGGAAGGCAAGGTTGGGGGGGCAGGCAATGGCTGTTCCCTGACCTCTGGCAGCTCAAACCCGGTCTGCTGCAGCCCCACTGCTATTCCCGTCCTTGGCCCAGTAAGCAAGGGCCAGCTGCAGCGGTGGCCTCTGCGCAGCAGGGAGATAAGAGGAGGTGCGGGAGAGGCTGGCAAAGGATTAAGTGGCATCTGGGTGACCAGTGAACTCTGCACGCTTCTTCACTGGGAGCTGGGAAGAAGTTCCTAAACCCCAGGGGAGAGTGGGGGTGGATGGCTGGGATTGGCATGGGCCTTTCTAAAGTAAACAGCTGCTGGAGTGGTCAGTGAGAACCCTGCCAACTGCGCCCTGGCTGACTAGTGGGGCTGGGGGAGCCATGGGTTCATTGCGTCTTTCATCCCTCTCTTGTGGCAGCCAAAGCTGCTCATTCCGCTTGGATGAGTGGATTACAGGCCTCCTGCTGCGGCTCTATTCCTGCGGCTCTCAAAGGGCTCAGTGGCTGCTTTGAGAGGTCCTGTGCTTGGATCTCAGGCGGTGCCCAGCTAATTGCAGCTGAAGTAGCAGCTGCATGCCCATGGACTGTGTGCTGCTTTTGCTAGTCCTTTTACTGCCATGCAGGGGCAAGGTTGTGTTTCCAAGCCCTGGCTCCCTGGAGGGCCTGCACGACTGAGCCCTGGTACAGATGGCAGTGAAGTCAGCGAAGCTACACTGCAGCTGGGCTTCCCTAGACTTAACCCCACACCCAGAGGTGCCGGTGATTGGTTCTAGCTGCTGCAGTGCCTCAGTGCCTGCCCCCTGTTCAGTGAGCTGGCTGCGTGGGGGAGCTTCCACCCAAAAGCAAGAAATGAAGCTTAGTAATTGCCCTGCCTGCCTTGTCCTTTTGGCCACAGGCCTGCCTGGCAGTGTGCTAACATGATAGAGAGGATGCATGTGCCTGCCTGTCCGGTGCAGACCTTTCCCCACCCCGGCCTCGCTGCTCTCCCAGCAGTGGGCCAGCTCTTTGCACTGCACTGCCGTCTCAGTGAACAGTGCCACTAGACTAGCACCATGCCTTGGGCTGGGAGAGGTGCTGGGACAGAGCGCAAAAAGGATCAATGCACAAGAAAGCCGTCCCCTCTCCCTGATCAGCAGAGCTCAAAGTGCTTCTGGCAACAACCTCCAGACGGGCAGCCCTTCTGCAGCAATGTGCATGAAAGCACCTGCCAGGCAGCCCAGCTAGAGCAGCTGGCCTTCCAACTTTTTATTGCCTGGGCCACATTTTGCTGAAGTGAGCGTTTGGTGGCTGCAGCACTCCTACCAACACAAGGGGCCTGGGCAGCTTGGGCACCAGCTGTAACTATGAAAGCCCCGCCTCAGGCATCGGTGCTAGCTGGGGGGTTGGAGTGAGAAAGGGGCTGGGTAAGCAGCTTTGCCTGCAAGGTTTTGGCTGGCAAGGCCATTTCCCACACAGCTTTTCCCCGTAGCTGAGAAGTTGGTTTAGATGCCTGTACGCTACATTTGCAAGGTATATTGTATTTGAGAGCACATGGGCGGTGGTGCTAATATCACACGGCTCTGTCTCAATTTGCATTAGCCACAACTGCTGCAGTTTTCACACACCCTGTGCCTGGCTGATGCTGGGATCAGCCTTAAACTGGCTAAAACAGGTGACAATTAATTAGGGGAGGGAGCAAAAGGGTAAAACGAAGATTTTTAGCCTCCAAGCTGGTAGGGATTCATCCTCCCTCCACCTAAGCCTCTGAGATTAGAGGTGGTGCTGGCTACACCCACTCTGCAGTTGGCCAGAAGTGCTTCTTTACAGCTATTAAACATGATTGGTTAGATATCTGTGACCCTTTTGCTCCAATTCAGATCTCACTCCTGTATTCTGGGCCAGTGGGGCATCTAGATCAGATTAGTGCAGGCTATGCTGTATAGGTCTTTGCTCTGAGACCACGGCAAAGATCCAGCCTGTGCAAAGTGGGTTTGCACGCAGCCAGGCAATAGATTTTGTCGTGTGTGCCGCTGGGGGACATTTCTGATCTCCTGAATCATCACAGGAGCAGCTGCCATTAGATAAGAGAGTCAAACTCACAGCAAGGTTTTAGGACTTGGGAAAGGGGGAGGTTCCTTAACTCTAGAACTGACTCCTCCTTTGGTTCCAAGGATTTACTGACCCTCCAGCCACAGCCCAGGGCCTGTGTTTTCCCAGGATTCATATACACAGCTGGGGTTTGGCCTTTGTGTTTTTAATTCTGTGCATGCAGCAGGAGTGTGATATTGGAAACATTTTGCAACATAACCAGGTGGACAGTTCAGATCCAGCATAGCTCTCCCTGAAGATGTTCAATAGCACAAGGGCTTTTTCTTCCTTTACATACAAGGAGAAATATTTTGCACCTCAGGGCTATTTTTCCAAATGCACGTGAGCTTGCCTCTGTCTGCACAAGGATCACAAAAGCCAGCAGGCTTGAATCCCAGGACCTGAAAGCAGAGAGCGCGGTAGGCTACCGCTAGGAGATAGGATCTTGTTCCCACTCCTCAGTGCTACTGCTGTAGATGCAACGTGATCCTTCAGGCAAGAAGAGGCTGTTCCAGTCTCATAGCTGTGAAATGGGCAAGTAAAAGCACCTGCTAGTGACTCATCCAGCACTGCCCAATTCTGTCCAGGGCCAGGCTTCTCCCTTGGGCAATAATGCTCAGTTTCCCACCATGCCAGACCATCAGGCCTGAGATTCAGCTTCTGGTTTTAATGTCTTCATTTTATTCTTTTAAACCTTCATTTAACCCTCCTCTGCAAACCTAAATGTTCCTCTATCCACTCAGAGCACCCTGTGACCAGCAAATGAATGGCACCACCATGCTAGAAATTCACTTCTCAGTCTTTCCTCCAAAACCAACAGCTCCAGCTCCCTCATTGCTTTTGAGACTCAGCTTCGCACCCCCATCATTTGTCAATATCCTGCTAGTACTGGGATGTCAGAGGGAACAGTTTTCTACCTTCAGTGGTCCCAGTGCCACACAGTAGGAAGGAGATAATCCCTCTCTCTGACATTAGACCTCTCAATCTGCAGCCATATCCCACTGCAAGTTCCTGTCTTGTTAGTGGGAGGTCTGACTAAACAGGAGTCCTGGACCCCTACAGACCATCATGGAACCAAACTAATCACCCATGTTTCTCATGTCCATACCAGAGAAACAGGCAAAGCTCTGAACCTGCCACATCAGCAAAGATAGTCAAGGTAACACCAACAGCATGGTGAGAAACCAGAGCTGATGCTGCTACAGACAGGCAAATAGAGCTGCACATCTGACCCAGCAAGCAGAGAAGCCGACACCCCCCACCACCGCCACATGAGAGGAGGGAGCCATTTTAGGAGGACACTTCAAGCTATCTACCCATCCTCAACAGCTATCTAAGCCCTAAGACAAAAACAGGCTTGCAGAGTTAATGAATTTATTCCCTTGACAAAAAAGGCCATGAGGGACCAAGTGCAGAGAATGCAGTCACAAAAATCTTGCCTTAACAGACTGGTGGCAAATGCCCTGGTGCAGGGCCCAGCAGGAGATTCTCCTCTGTCGGGACTGCTCTTCCCCGGTGGTGCTTCCAGCTAGTTTCTTGCACCCAGTCAGGAACCCATGTTCAAAACCTGGCACTAGCCCATGCATGCTCCAGCTCCCCCCCCCCCCCCCAAAAAACCCTACAATTAGATCATTTTCCCTGTTTTATTTCTTTAAAACCCATTGCATTAAATACTTTAATTACAAGTTGTGTAGAGGATGAGTAATAGATCCTGCAGGGTCTAGTCGTGCCCCTCACTTGCCAATAAACGTGCACACACCAGCAGCCTTGGGCTAGGATGCACATTACACACAGTGATCGGGCCCTTTGCCCAGCTGTCGCCCAGCAAGGGAGTAGGCCAGGCCATTGCGGACAGGAAGCCAATGGTTTCAGTCGTCAACACCAGGCTGTGATTCAAAGACAGCTGCAGGGGTTGTTCCTTATCCTAACCGCTGGCAGGTAGTGGCCTAAACCAAGGGGTGGCTCCTGCGGCCCAGCAGGGAAAGGAACTGCCTCCCCTGGTGGAGGCTGCTGACCTGGCCCTGCTGGACATCAGACATTCGCTCCCTGTAGACAAGGCCGGAGAAAGTGAACAAAACTTCAACAGAGAAGAGGAAGGGAGCTGCTCTTTCTGCCTTGCTGCCTGGGAAGAAAGGGGAACAGGCGCCTGAATCCTACTGGATGCCTCTCAGCTGCTAGTCTGGAAAGCAAGAGAGAGCCGAGGAAGCAAACAGCCCTGGTCCCATTCCCGAGAACACCGGAACGGGAGGGCGAGCAGGGGGTGGTCAAACACGGCTATAAAGTCACCTAAGGGAATCCAGGCTGGCTCTGCAGGGTGGATGAGGATGGGGTGTTTTCAAACAGCCGGGACACACAACAGCCTTCCTCCTCCCTCCCAGGGCTGTGCAGCAAACCTGAGCTAGCACATGAGCTGCAGGGGAAGGGCAGTTAGTACAGTAGCAGGCAGCTTCTGCTCCCATCCGTGTGCCAGGCTGGAGGTGAGGTGCGCTCGGCTGCGTGGGGAAGGAGAGAAAGGCTATGCAGGTGTTTCTGGAGAGCCCGGGCCATTTCCTAGTTGCCCAATGGAGAAACTGAACCATCTTGTGAGAGAACAGGAGAGGAGGTCGGAGCTAACTCCAGGGTTCCCTTCAACACACCTCCTGCCACATGGGAGGGGAGGTGACGGGAACGACCCCCTGCTGGTTCCTGAATGTTCTGTATTGCCCTGCTTTGCTGTGTCCCTGCCCTGGGTGGGTTGCGGCTGTGCTTTAGAGGTCCAGCAGCAGCACACGGGGATCCTCCACTACGGCCTTGATCTTGCGCAGGAAAGTCACTGCCTCTCTGCCATCAATCAGCCGGTGGTCGTATGTCAGCGCCACATACATCATGGGTCGCACCTCGACCTGGGGAGGAGAAATTGAGCACATGAGCTGAGCTCTGCCTCTCCTGTACTGGCTTCCAGACCACTTGAGAAAGACCCAGCTGTTCCTGCCCTGCATGCCAGGGTGCAGGTGTAGCACAATCACCTGCTCAGCATTGCTGTACATGCTTCTCCAGGAGAGGAGACGCCAGCAGGCTGACTGGGAGTAGCTCCACACCTTCCTTCAGACACACACTAAGCATGAGCTCTGGGGGGGTGGTGCCAGGGCATGATGTTTTTGGGAGGGGGGCGGTGCGGGTGATGTCCAGCATGAAGACTGCAGGCACCTTCTCCCGACAGCATTAAGGGGATCCAGGAAATCCATTCGCCAGACACTGCACTCTTCAGTGCTACTCACTGCTCCCACACGGAGGGGTGCGGGCTTGTCTGTTCCCTAAAACCATGGACTGGCAGCGCTGCCAACACAATCTGCTCAGACCCTGTACAGGTCCCAGCGTGTCCTTCCCAGTAAGTAACTTTGCAAGAGGAAACCCTTATAGGAGGGCTTCCTCTACTCATCTTGTGCAGCTATGACCAGAGTCCCCCTGGAGCTGAACCCCTCACCTCTGCCCAACTAACTACACCGAACCCAGCCCTTTGGAACCTTCCATGCAGCTGCACCTACTTTGCCTCCAACAGCAACAGGCCGATCAAAGATGCCATGCATGCCCAGTATGGCCGACTGGGGGGGGGTTGATGATGGGCGTCCCAAACAGGGAGCCAAAGACCCCTCCATTGCTAATTGTGAAGGTGCCCCCATCCATGTCTTCAATGGCCAGCTCATTCTTTCGGGCCTGAAACAAGAAGAACAGGGTCTGAGAAAGCTGCTCAGACTGGAGATTCTTGCTCCTCACTCACTACACTTGTAGTGTGTGGCCACTTCTGAAAACTCCCCACAAGCAACCGGTGCTGGAAAGAACTTCACTTGCCAGTTCAGGTTTGCTAGTGCAGCTGTTTAGATTGGATTACTTTAAAATATGGGCCCTGTCCCTTAAACATTAGAGTTTAGCGAGATGCTGACACCACCTCAGCCAAGAAAGACCGTCACATGGGTGAAAAGGAGGGGAAAATGCAGAGACCGAGAGGCAGTGACAGTGGTAGAGGAGAAGCTAGTGTGGGGAGGAGATGCTGAACAGCATGGGAACCTTTCGATACGATCTGTTTTGAACCGCTCCATGTCTCAGACACTGAGAAGTCCATCTGCAGATCAGCTGAATCAGAGCCATGACGAGACTAACAGACCGCATGGGACTGTCACTTAAGTTAGGAGCAGGTTATTTTCTTCTTCCTGTAGTATGAAGTAGGAGCACTTGCAAGATTTTACCCTGCACTTTCACCGAGTTCCATCATTTGATTTGTGATAGGATTCTCTTGCCTTGATTTCCAATAAACCTGTGATTTGGGAAATTACCTGCCTCAGAAGAGGTAACCAAGCCCTAGTCTTAAGAGGAGGTAATGGGAGCAGGGGGTCTCTGGAGTCCAAGCCTGCTTTGGACTCTCAGTTAACAGAGACGGACTTAGAGGGGTCTGTCCCATAAGGAGTGTTCACAGATAGGGCTGGCAGCTAGTACAATGCACAGATGATGCCTAAAGACAAACAGAAAGTTAGAGGGGCCCAAGGTGAACCCTCACATGGTGTGAATCCACTTGGACACAGTCAGCAGTCCCTGCCAGAAATCAATGTTGCCTCTGTCCAGGAGTGAGCTGGCTGCTCATTCCTTTCCTTCTGCACCCCTCTCAGAAAGCCACATGGCCAGCACACCTACAGCCCTGTCTCCGGCTCCTGTTACCTTCTCTCCCAGCTCGTTGATGGCTCGCTCAACGTCAGCAAAGTTCATGGTTTCTACATTCCTGATGACAGGGACCACGAGACCCTGCGAGGGAGCAAAGAGCTCAGTCAGACTCAAATGTAGCAGCAAACATGTACTTGAGCACAAAGGAAACCGGGTTTCAGGCAAAGACAGTTACAACTGGACAGGAGAGATGGGAACATGAAGAGCCGAGCACGCCATTCACTCTCCCTCCCCTCCCCCAATCCAGGGAGAATCCAGAACTTCAATGCCAGGCAACATCCTGCCTCCCAAACTAGAAAACTGCAACTCCAACATCCGACCTGGGAAGCGACTCCTCTCCTCCCTCCTTCCCCCTACCTTGGATGCATGCAGCAACCCTGCTCAGGGCCAACCACATCTGAAGTGGCGATATCCGCCTGGATGCTGTTCAGGGTTTAGACAGTGGTTCAGTAAGGCAGGGCAGACAGCTATCTGCACTGCTTGGTGGGTTGAAGATTGGTGTCTACACATGAAACCAGAACACAGTGCTTCCCCACTCCCTGGTGTGTCCGTGTCACTGAGGCCAAGACACAGGGGTCTCACCAACTTGAACTTTTCCCAATAACCACCAAGAGCTATGGTGGCCTTGCCCTCTGCCAGCTGGGTCAGTGGCTAGCAGCTCTCTTGCTGCAGGACCAGACAGTGCTGGGCAGCTAATCTGGGACATCAGTTTCATGTGAGTAGCTTCTGCTACCCGAGTGCCATGCTCAGTTTGCTCTGCTAACTGTTAGAACCTGGGCTGCAGTGTGGGCCAAGTAAAGAGCCCACAGGGCATACCCTGGGAGTCGCCACTGCAACGCTGATATCCACATAGTCCCTGTACACCATCTCTTTGGTTGTGTCATCAATCACTAGGACAGAGGAAAACAGACAGAATTACACAGAGAAAGCCCAAGAGCCAGGGCTCTGCAGTCATGAAGGGCCACAAGTAGCCACTGAGCAACCACCACTTGCCCATCTCTAATGTCTGTGCTTTTAAATGTCATGCCAGGGGAGGGTTAAGTCCCACTGCCTCTTCAGGGGAAGCACCAGCACACAGGTGAAGATGGCTGGGAAGAGGGAGAGCTGGCTAGGATCAGTTCACTTCCCAGGACATTCGTATCTCCACCTCCACCTTCCTCTCCCTTCAAAGG
>ML675611.1:40308392-40405095 GCA_007922155.1 Mesoclemmys tuberculata
TGACTGCACATTAGTAACACAGGCCGGCACACTCACCTGCATTAACGATGGGCTGCTCCTGCAAGGCAAAGGCTGCAGCTTTCACAAAGGCTGACATAAAGCCCAGTTTCATGTTGTGCTTCTTCAGAAAGGAGTCTCTGTGCCGGGCTCTCATCTCCTGGATGTTACTGCAAAAACCCACAACCATTACCACCAGGAATGGAGAGTGAGGGGGAAAAGTGATTGCTCACTTCTGCCATAACTGACAGATTTCCTGCTCAACAAACCAGCAACAACAAATTGACAAACCTACAACTGATTTTCTATCCCAAATGTGCTGAAAAATTGTGCCCCAAGCTTCACAGACAGGGCAACTTTTAGCTTTTTTCAAGATATCTGCCAGGGAAGATCTTTTAGGACTCAATCCAGAGCCATAAATCCAACAGAACCAGATGAAGCAGCGTACCTCTGCTGCAGTTCCAAGGGTGCATTGCCAGGCAGGAACGTACTGGGCTCCAGTTCTATCAGAGCTCCAGGGCTGCTGTTACAGACAGCTGAGTCTCTGGCATCACCAGCACTGTGACTCTCCAGGGGCTGCAGGGATCACTGTGGGGATGGGGGACCAGATAGCAGAGAGGGGCAGAGAAGACTCAGTGGTTGAGCAGGACAAAAGGAGCTTCAGTGCTGGTTTCTGGAGCCCTAGCCCACGTGCTGGTGCTCCAAGACCTGGCCCTCTTGCTTGGTGCACATGAGATTTTGATCCCTCTCAGTGACAGGCCCTCCCCAAATGCTACAGAGATGGCTTGAGCACCCAGTACTGTGTTGGCTCTGCCCATCCTGGATCAGGGTATAGGAAACAGCTGTTCCAGTCATAGAGACCAGTTACACAAATGAACTGAGCAACTTTGGAATTGCACCCCCCCCCCCCTGCCCCCTCCACTGACCATGTGCCTCTGAAGAGGCAGTTTTAGCCGGGGATGGGGGTGGGAGGCTCAATGGGATTAGAATGTTTGTTTTCCTGCATCTAACCTTGTTTAGGGCTAGGATTACTGCCCAAAGACATTAGGGCCTCCCAAGACACAAGGGCTGCAGAAGCGAGGAGGAGGTTTGCTGAGAAACCTGCTCATTATGGCTTCCTCCTTTCAGACGCTGAGCCCCCATGGGGAGCAAGAGGCCTCAGTGTAGGCCCTTGCAAGTGGGCAGCATGGCATATAGCTAGAAGGGCAATCAATCCAAACCAGATTACTGGCTGCAACAAGAGCCTGAGGCCAGTGTAAAGCGACACCTCGATTAGCCTCTGAGAGGAGATAAAGCTGCAGCACTTCCCCTCCAATCAAGACTATTTTGCCAACCTTATCGTTCTGAGCCCCAAATATTTACATGTTTTGTCTTAAGGCGGCGAGTAGGATTTCACAGGGCAATTCAATTTGGGCACAATTTCCCTTAATGCACTGAAATCTGAGCTGCCCACCCTCCAAGCCCATTAGTGTGGTTGGCCCATGCAAGCACTTGCCTCCAGTCAAGAGACCCCCACCAACCCAGATGAAAGAGATAGGGGAGGGAACTGACCATCTTAGAAAGCTGCTCCAAAAGATGCCAGGCCTGTTCATTGTGCAGGGCACTGCTGGTGGGACGCCATTCCTGTAGGGTGAGCTACCTTGACCTTACTTGTCCTGTGGTGACTCACATTCCAATCTCCCCAGCAGTAACCTTATGGGCTAAGATGAAGCAGGAGACTGCCTTTATATCTCCAAGAGCCAGAACATAAGCTCCTGCAGCTTTTTTAGCTCAGCACCACCCAGTCCTCAACCAAGAACTTGACAAAAGAGGCACCAGGTTGCTCCTGTTACTTGTGAGCAGCAGAGACCCCCTGGAGTCCCAGGGACTTTTAGTCACACTGGGAAATCACGATGGCCTGGAAGACACTGCTCAGATGATTGCAATGAGAAACCTAACCACAGGAGCCCCAAAGTAACATTGCCCAACAAGCATGATCAGCAAGGTCTTTGCTGCTGATTTGGGTGCACTGGGGGAAAGGCCCCACCCTGCTAGGGCAGAGGGGAGGGCATGATCCTCACCTCATATCGATCTCATTGAAGGTGGTCAGCATGGCACATGTATTCTGAGCCTCTTTCAGGCGCTGAGCAATGCGCTGACGCATCCTGTTCATTTTCACCTGGAATTGAAGAGAGAGTGAGCAAGGGCAGTTGTGGGGTTACTAGACAGGGGAGATGGGCACAGGAAAACCACTGGGCCCTCAGTCTTCCTGCCTGATAAGCAGCCTGTGCCTTGGGCTGAGCTGTTTACTTGATCACTCTAGGCAGGTTGAGGTGGACCCATCCCCTGTAGTGCAATGGGCCCAGAGAGCTGCCACAAGCTCACTAAATAGGCTTCCCAGCTCAGGAAATGGTCTGATAGAAAACCAAAACTGAATCATGACAAAAGCAGAATGTGACACAGATCTGTGCCCCCCCCACGCTCTGTGGAAGGGAAAGTTCCTGGGGCAGAGAGAGTGGGTGAGCCAGCGTGAGAAAAACAGCTGGCAGAGAAAGCCACAGACCAGTGCTCCTGAGATTAGTTATTCTGTGGACAGCTCAGACACATTCCCCTGAGGTTTTACACCTACGGCCCTGGCAGCAGCACTGCTTGATCTCTGCTGAGGACACTTGGGCAGCACAAAGCCACTTGTGCTCAGCCATTACCTAGTGGGAAAACATCACAGCTTGAAACCCCCTTTTCCTGTCTAGAAGCCCTTGCCCCTAAGGGAGCCAAGAGCAGGCTCTTCCTTAACTTCACCCTCAAAACAGCCTAGCCCCTTATGGGGCACCTGGGCCAGGGCATTCCTCCACCCATGACAAGCCCTAATTGATCTGTGTGTGAACATTCTCTCCCCCAACACACCTGGCCATGGGCATACCCAGGCAGTTTAGACAGGCTCCTCAGAAGCCAGTCATCGCCTCCATTACCCACTGATAAGGTGCTTTGAGAAGCCTGGTCCCTTGAACCTTACCCTATGCTCTGATCTGGCACCTTTGCTGGCCCCTAGCTCCACACCAGGAGCCACCACTGGAGCTGCAGTCGGCTTCACCGCAGACACTGAGAGCAGAGAATACATATGTCAAGAAGGGATCTTAAAACAGGGTAAGCCAAGACCTTGCCAATGGCAGCTTAATTATAGGGCCCCTCAGAGCTCCATGTTCAGCCTACAGGATATGTAAGAAGTGACCCATGAACTGTGATTATGACTGAACTGGAGATCTCAGGCCTGGCGCTTACACGGCAGCAAAGCAGAGAAGCTTTCACCTCAACTTTCAAGATTTGCTTTGCTGCCTTTAACTTTATTTCCTCTCTCACCCAAAGGCAGGGCTTGCACAAAGAGCACTGAGCCGGGCTGCAGGCTCACCAGGTTTGGTATCAATGGGCTGTGTTGACACAGGGGGCACTGGAGGCATCGTAGTGGGGATTGGCTCTGCAGGGGGAGCAACAGTAGCAGCCACAGGCTCTGGTGCAGCCGCTGCAGCAGGAGGGGTCGCTGCTGGTTTGGCCTTGGCGAGGGCAGCTGAAAGACAAAAGAACAACAATTACAAGGACAGTTGCAGTCTGGAACAGAAAAGGGCCATCTCCAGGGGCCTGCTGTGCAGGCTCTGTCCTGTCCTCACAACCCCGTCCAGCAGGTTATCGACGTTAACCCTTCACGACCCCAGGAGTGCACTTCAGTATTATAAAAACTAGAGGATGCTCCCTCCAGCTCAGGAGCAACTAAATGGATCCCGGGCTGAAGCTGAGGCCTCAAATATTTATGGTAAAGTGTTGCTTAGAGGTCCCCTATACCACAGGGCAGAGTGTTCCATACATTAATTATGTTTTCATCCTATTTAAATCTGCTTCTTTTAACCAAACTGAATGCTCTTAGCTTTGTATTAAAAGACAGGGGAGACAGTAACTACTTATATGCCCGCAGGAGACCAGCCCTTATCATGTATCCGCATTCTCTTTCCACTTACTCTCCTTTCCGCCTAGAATCTGCTAATCTCCAGCCTATGCACATACCACAGAGGACCCCCCGCCATTTCCTCTGGATGCTCATCCTCATTGTCCTCCTCTATTTCCACTCTCCCTTCCAGGAGAACCCAGGAGGGACATCACTTCAGAGAATAACCATGATACTGTCTGTCCCCTTCACAGTGCACCTCAAGATGCAGCATGCATCTCAAAGTGCCACTGCACATCCTCACACTCTATCCCTCCAATGCATGGGTCTTATCACTGCACAGGAAATGGAATACCAAAAAGATCTGGCCATGAGCTCTTGGGTGGGGAACGCTAAGGGGATTCTAATGTCTTACTTCCACCCCCTCCATCTCCAGGGAGCTGACAAAATCAGAAAACTCTGCATTAATTATATGCTCCTGACTTACCTCCCGTTTTCCTGAGTTTGAACAGAGGGGTTCCGCCTTCCACTTTCCCCCCATCGGGTATTAGGAGGGCTTCAATCACGCCAGCCGCTGGAGATGGAACCTGCACTGATGTCTGCAGAAAGGAGAGGAGTGAAATCCCTCCTGACCATTGAAAGAGAACAGATATCCCAGTAGAAGAACCCCACCTATAATAGGGGGCATGAAAGGAGACGTCCTGTGTCCTATATTTCACACCACAATGCGCACCAGAGCTTTGCATTGCTCCTTTCACCTTTTTAAAAAATCTGCAGTGATTTTGAGCCTTTAAGAGAAACAAGCAGCCTAACAGCCTGATCCTGCTGCCTCATTACCGTATGAAATGGGGCTGACATACAGGGAAGCTGTCTTCCTGACAATGACACAGGAAACACAGCTCCCATGGATTCAGGAGAAAGCACGCACTTTAAAATAAGAGCGTTTGAGGAGAATTTTTAAAAAAATATTCTGGGTAATTTAAGAACTGAAGTGACAAACTTAAACTAGCCATTTTTCTAAGATCTGAACTTACCCTCCACAGTCTCTGATTTCTCCTGTATTTAAACAGAAGCAGATGTCTTGAGTCCTGCTATGTAGACTGGAGTCCTTGATGGGACGTATCAGCAAAATAGCATCCCCCATTGCCAGACACCAGCAACATCAAAGTACCAGAGAGAGGAGAAACTAGCAAGGATTTCACTGATTTAAGAGACAGTCAGTATTTATACTAAACTGAAGGTTTTGCACTGTGAAAGGACCAGGGGGCACAGGCAGGTTTGTGGAACAGAAACAGGGGAGAGGGAGCAGAAGAGGACCAGCATGGAACACTCCTACCTTGTCTGTTTCAATCTCACACACCACTTCATCCTCTGCCACCGTGTCTCCAACAGCTGAACAATACAAGAACCAGTGTGATCATGGAACTGTGCTCTGGCCTCTCCTTCCACGCACAGCACAGCCTCCCAGCAATCCAGAATTTTCCCACTAGACCCGCCTGACTTTTCTTGTATGAAGCTGAAGAGATCGCCTGCACACACTCAGGATCTTCCTGATCCTAGTTCAGGTATCTCTCTCCAGTCTCATCGTTCTACACCATGGACAGAGTGGCCCTTAGACAGGCAGTGATAGTGCCAAGAGTTCCTTGTCCTAGCGGAAAATATAGTTATCACACTGCTGCCTCATCCTCCCCAGGCTGAAAGATGTTAAGAAGCAGAACTTCAGCCAACCAGCTACAACGGTCCCCAGAACTGCCCCATGGAAGCATGGAAAAAATGCAGCAGCAATGCAAAGCCAATAGGGAGGAAGCAACTTCTTACCTTTCTCCCACCTGACATCTCCTTCTGTGACTGATTCTGCAAATGCCGGTGTGTTAACTGTAATCATGTCATCCCCTGTGAGAGGGAGAGAGAGAGAGCCTGGAACACACATTCAGAGCTCAGTGCACACATTTAAACGCCTCTCAATTCTGGACACTGGGAATTGCCTGGAAAGGAGGCAGCCCAGTGATTGCCAGATTAACTGAGGAAGATGGCTAGCAACATACTGTTTGACAGCTAGGCACACAGGAAAGAGATTCTCCCATACACAGAAAGTCACAAAGTGCTGGTAACACCCAACACAAGAAAGCCACACACTATAATAGGACCGAGAGTACAAACCCAACCCCCACTCATGGAGGATAGAGTGAAGCAGGCCTAGACAAAGGATGGAAAGATGGATTTAGTTGTGGCTCGGGGCCACATGCACTCCAGTCAGAGAGAAGCAAGTCCAACTAACACCATTGGTTCCGGGCTCTTGGCTACTTACTGCACACTGCTGTGATTCTGAAGCAACGGACGGTGAAGACACTAGAGGTGTTTCCTCTGGAAAAAGAGAGAGATGAACACAGAATGAAAAAGCCCAGTGTGTGGTCAGCCCAGGCCTCTCAACAACAACTGAGTGAGATGCAGAATTCACATTGGTTTGCTCCAATTGCTCCAAAGGCCACTCAGCTGCCCTGATGATGCATAAACAGTTGCTCCAAGAGACATTTATGTATTGGTTTATGCTGTAGTGACCCTCCTAGGCACTCAAAGGAAACTCAGCAGGCTGCTACCTTTGGGGAGCCCAGAAGTCCAGGGACAACAGGCATTTACAGAATTTGATTCCAAACAAGTACCCCAGTAATGGTTGTGTTAAACAGATCAGCAGACAGAAGTCTTGGGGCTTCAGAAGATGACAAAGAGCTGACACCAGTCCAAACCCAGATCCTTGGCTAATGCAATATTGATTTGATTGTCTCTAATTCAGGAGCGTCAGCACTACAAGGGGTGCTTCAAGACAGACACTATCACAGACAGCCTGATGGCAACAGCAGTGAGACACTTCTGACATCTCCCTTCAAGGGAAGCTAGACATCCCAAGTGCTCTAAAGAGATGCTGCAGAAGTATCACTCCCATCAAGAGCTAATACATTTGGGAAGCGAGAGTGAACATGCTCTAACACTACCACAGATTCTTGTAATGCAGGCCACACAAATTCAACACACAGGGTCCAGTGTGTAATGCTGTGGGCTCCCATGGAAGGGAGGCATGTTGTGTCTGAAAGAAGTACCAAGACCATCCTAGCCGTGCAGGTCTTGCCCTAGTATCACTTACTCCAGAACCATCCTGCTTCTCCTCAAAGAGAATCTGTCTCGAGGTGCTTCCAATAGGTCCCTGCTGAGAGGCCGCCACTAAATACCAGAGTGATAGGTGCAGTACTGGTAAGAACATGGACAGTTAGATAAATGAATCATCCTCTCCCCCTCACCATTGGCCTCCTAATTCCTGTCCCTTCCATGTCCCAATAGTCAGATCCAACCAGCACATAGTTAGGTAACATTCTCAATTCCTGGCCCACAAAAGCCAGAGCGCATGTATTTTGGTGAGACTAGCTCGGAGCCCCTATGATGTGCAGAGGGGTTTATGACAATGAGAGCAGACACACCACCAGATACCAGGGCTAAGGCAGCCCTTCCCTTTGACATGCTGCAGCAGGCCTTAGCTTTTCCATGGATACTTACACAAGCTTGCTGCTGTTGGTGTAAGCCAGCCCCTGGCTCCGAGATACACCTGCAAGGTAGAAACCACTTCAACTGAAAACCTCATTATCCTATAGGCAGCTACTCAGCCATACACCCACCACAAAAGGGAGGGTTTATAAGGTTACAAACAACTCAAAGACCTTCTGAGCATGCTCAGTGGAATCCATTCAGCTGTTAACAGCCTAAACAAGGCCCGTTGCCACTGCCCATCCTGATTGAACATGGGGCTGCAGCTGGGAGAGAGTGCAGTTGGAGGCTGTGCAGAAGCACCTTTATGTCAGCTGCCCCACTCAGAGCCTGTCAGAGTTTTAACAGCAGCTTTGTTTTAATTTAGATTTCTAACAAAAGAAAAAACACTCCTACTCTGGGATCTAAGCTCCTTTAGATCAATTTTAAAGGGCACAACATAAACCAGCAGCTGCCCCAGAGCTATAAAATTTAGGAAATGACCAACTAGAGAGAGAGAAACCAAACCAAAAACCCCCTGGGCAAGGACTTTCCCTGGGGACTGCTAAAATTTCATACATGTTGGTATTAGCAACAGAGGGCTCCAAATAAGGATAGGACAAGAGGCCCATTGATCCCCAAGAGGCACCCACAGGAAAGCCTGTGGCCCTGTGAAATGCACAAAATGGAGAATCTCCCATCAAGAAAATTGCTTCCTGAAAAAGCACGGGAGGGGAGGTTTGTTCCCTCCTGAAAAATTTCTCAGCATTTCTTAAATCCTGGAAGCCCCACCATGTTCATATGCTCTGTGGTCTGGGGCTGGAGACCAGGCAACCTTTATCATCACATACTGCAAGTTTGGCCTTTGGGTCTCCAGGGGTACTGGGCAATTAAGATTCTGGCCTTATCTTAGATTAAGGAGGGTTGGTATAACAATCGGATAACATACTGATTTCCACAGAGATATGCAAGCGCAGAAGGAAGAGATCATTTGACTGGAAAATGATTCTGAGGAGGCAGCTTGCAACTCTGACATTCTGTTTCCTGCTAAAATACGTATTACCTTTAAAGAGCAAAAGCTTGGGGTTTATAACTATAGACACTGAGCAGTTTTAACTGACGGTCAAAGCAGAACGGGAAAAATGGAAGGGTGGACACGGAATGTGTGGCCCAGAGCAAGTGCTCTTTGGGATCCAGTTCAGGCCAACAGGAAGAACTCTGAGGGACTCATTCACACTAGATTGTTAAAAAATGTAAACTTTAAGATCACCACCCTCATCTCCAATGATCTTATTTAGGAATTGCACTCAATCTCTCTGTGGCAGAAACTGGTTCAAATGTTGCAGCCTGATTGGTTCTCTTGTTGCCTTTAAGAATCTTCAACATAGTTGAATGGACTGCTGATCATTTATACTAACTCATCAGACACCTGTGGAAACACACAGTTTGATTCGCTTCTGATTTAATTTGTAACCAACTGTTTCTTTATTAATTAACTGGCTTAATGATGATTTTTGAAGATCTCTCTGACTCTGATTTCTCCAGTTTATGTCTATCGTCAAGCTCTTGTTAGTTTCTCTTCCCTTTGCCTATGCAGTTATGAAACGAAATAAAATAAGTTGTTAATCCCAAGCATAAGACTCACCAGATAGAGAGCGTCTCCCCAGAGTACAGTTCCCCTGTCAGAGAGAAGAGGGACACTATCAGAATTGCAAGCAACGGACAGAACCAATTCCAGAGGGGACTAAGCTTTCCCCATTCCAGGCTATAGCCTGAACCCAATAGGTGGGAGACAGTTCACATGTCCCAATATGTAAGCATGTTATCACACTACAGCATACTCTAGTTTACGAGGGAGGTGACTAAACAGTCTTTCAAATACACCCCGCTACCCCCCTGGTTTTCACTACTCCAACATCCTTTTCCATAGAAAAGTGTGTGGGAAGCAAGAGATTAAACTCCGATTCCTTGGCTTCCACCTGCATCTTCTGCTGCTGTTTCCTTGAAAAGGGATGCCTGCAGGCACTTAACAAGGAAGAGGTTGTTAAAAGTCCCAAGCACCTCAGATTTGCCACTGCATGATAAGACAACTGATAAAGTTAGAATTGCTGGAAGTGGCAACTCCAAACTGTTGGCTCCCATAGCCTCAACAGCTCCAACTATTGCTGCCCATTTTTTAATTTTTAGTGAAGGAGCCTTTGAATTCAATGGGGCCAAGATTTCATCCAAAGGCAAAACTCCCAATGACTTCAACTGTGCCAGAATCTCATACATTGTAACCTTCCATTTAATCCCCATGAAGTCGTGAAAAAATGTTCCTAACTCAGTTCAACTTTATTTTAAAAACAAAAACAAATGTCAAGGTGCAGTTATACGAGATCCCTGCCTTACTAAGTATTGTAACTTACGTTTATATAGCACCTTCCAAACTGGAGCATCCCAAAACTCCTACAAACTAATAAACGAGGATCACTTCAACCACCAAAGAAATGGAGCCAACCCAGGGATGGGAGATGACTGCTACTCAGTACTTCAGAGCACTATTACTCATTACTTAAGGACGGGAATGAAAGAATCCTACTTCAGTTAAATCTCAACTTCTGAAGGAGAGGGGAGTTTGCAAACGAAACCCGCCTTCAACCTCACCAAGATACATGATATCAGCTATAACTGGGCACTGACTCCTGGACATTATGCATCACATATACGTATTTCTGAACAGTCTTATAGATCAGACAACACAAACTGCCAGGATTAATGAGATGTTACAGATGCATCAAAATCCACAGGAACTGACACTTTGTAGAATATGGAATATAAATTGAACATTTTATACTGTGAAAAACTGGCAGAATGTAATACAAGGAAACTCAGTCTGGGGTTCTGATGACTAGAGCTCTACAGCTTTCACAGTTTAGTCACGAGAACTCCCTGATGGATTCACGGTCTCATGTTACATGACTCCCTAAACATTTATATAAATATCTAATCTACTGAGCAAAGTGAACTCCCTTCTGCTCACTGATGCCTCTCGGGGTACTTTGTGACAGGGGTAATCCTAGCATCCCAGTCAGCATCTTTGTGGAGGAACAGGTAGTGTTGTCCCAGATTCTGTAGGAGCAACAGGCTCCTATATGTGCCTGCAGAGACCTTGCACTGCTATGATCCAGCTCACTATAGTGTAGACTTTGGGAAGCCCATGCTACAATGGGTGGCCATGGAAAACCAAATCCCACAGATAGCTCCCATGGAAAGTATTGAATCTTTGTGTGTTCTAAGAGCTGCTCTATACCCAGGGAAATTCTAAAATGCTCTGGTGCAGCTTTATCACCCCACTCTATAGAACTGAAGTCCTATGTAAGAGAAGAGGCAGAGGGCTTTATCATAGGAAGGAAGAGAACATAGAAACAGACCAAAGGTGCATCTAGCCAGGTATCCTGTCTTCTGACAATGGCAAATGCCAGGTGCTTCAGAGGGAATGAAAGAAACAGGCAACCATCCAGTGATCCATCCCTCTGTCATCCAGTCTCAGCTTCTGGCAATCAGGGTCTAGAAACACCCAGAGCATGGGGTTGCATCCCTGACCCTCTTGGCTAACATCCACTGATGGACCTGTCCTCTATGAACTTATCTAATTCCTTTATGAACCCTGTTATAGTTTTGTCCTTCACAACATCCCCTGGCAATGAGTTCCATAGGTTGACTACGAGTTGTGTGAAGACAAAGTGGGGAAACCATCCTAATTCAAGATGTTGAAGATCTCTATACACTGTCTTGTGTTGCTTAGGGCTTTCTTGCTTCTGTCCCTCAGGGGTGGTATTCCAGAGCACACAGCCAATAGAGGGTGTTTGGTAGGGGAGTCATTCAGAGGCAACATCCCATTTCCAGAATAAATCTGTTGGGACTCTATCTACTCTTGGGGGCACTTGGCATTAATGTCTGATCGAACAACTAATGCTGGCACACCCTTCACAGGAAAAAAGGGGCCTGAACAGGAAACAACAGCTTCAGATCTAGCAAGCTGACATTAGCACAGTGGGACTCTTAAGAGAACCAACCTTAACTTGGAAGAGTGAATCACTAACAAAATTTAACTAATACCTTCCCAGATTTATTTAATCTTTCCGCACCTCCACATAACTTCTCAAGACAATTCAACATGCTGGAACCAGTCTGATACCAGAGGCCCATCTCCCGCACCCTAGAATCATAGAATATTAGAGTTGGAAGGGACCTCAGGAGGTCATCTAGTCCAACCCTCTGCTCAAAGCAGGACTATCCTCAGCTAAATCATCTTGGTGGGGGTTTTGTCAAGCCGCAGCTTAAAAACCTCTAAAGATGGAGATGCAACCACCTCCCTATGTAACCCATTCCAATGTTTCACTACCCTCCTAGTGAAAAACTTTGTCAATGTCCAATCTAGACCTCCCCCACGGCAACTTGAGACCGTTGCTCCTCGTTCTGTCATCTGCCGCCACTGCAAACAGCCTAGCTCCATCCTCCCTGGAACCCCCTTTCAGGTAGTTAAAGGCTGCTATCAAATCCCCCCTCATTCTTCTCTTCTGCAGACTAAACAGGCCTAGTTCTTTCAGCCTCTCCTCATAAGTCTTGTGCTCCAGCCCTCTAATCATTTTTGTTGCCCTCCGCTGAACTCTCTCCAACTTGTTCACATCCTTTTTGTAGTGGGGGGCCCAAAACTGGACACAATACTCCAAATGCGGCCTCACCAATGCCGAATAGAGGGGAATAATCACTTCCCATGATCTGCTGGCAATGCTCTTACTAATGCAGCCCAATAAGCCATAAGCCTTCTTGTCAATAAGGGCACATTGTTGACTCATATCTAGCTTCTTATCCACTGTAACGCCCAGATCCTTTTCTGCAGAACTGCTGCCTAGCTCGTTGGTCCCCAGTATGTAGCTGTGCATGGGATTCTTCCGTCCTAAGTGCAGGACTCTGCACTTGTCCTTGTTGAACCTCATCAGATTTCTTTTGGCCCAATCCTCCAATTTGTTTAGGTCCTTCTGTATCCTATCCCTCCCTTCCAGGGTATCTACCACTCCCCCTAGCTTAGTGTCACCTGCAAACTTGCTGAGGGTGCAATCTACCCCCTCTTCCAGATCATTAATGAAGATGTTGAACAAAACTGGCCCCAGGACCGATCCCTGGGGCACTCCACTTGTGACCAACTGCCAGCTAGACATGGAGCCATTGATCACTACTCGTTGAGCCCTTTGGTCTAGCCAATTCTCTATCCATTTTATAGTCCATTCATCCAACCCATACTTTTTTAACTTGCTGATAAGAATAGTGTTGGAGACCCTTTAGGGAACTGCCACACACCAGAGCATGTTTGAAACCCCTCTCTATGGAATACATAAACCCCTAGATGGCTATAGGCATGTTGTATGTCTGCAAATTCTCTCTACCATCTCCTCATTCCTACCCTGGAAAAAAGTTCCAGTTCAGATATGAACATTGAGAGAACAGAACCATGCAAGGCAAAACCTGTTTCATGGCCCCATGTGGAACTGACAGACTGAATCTACAGGCTGGACAGCTTTGGAAATGGCACGACAGGGAGATCATAGGAGAGAGGAACCAGTGAAGCAGCAACCAGCTCTGCTAGAAAGGCTGCAGCCAACTCATAGGAAGTGGCAGAAAAGCTGCTTACAGCAGAGAGGTCACTGCATTAACAGGCAGGGCCAGCACAACTCCTTGCTGTACACAAGAGACCCAACTCTTCCACTTTATTCAATGGTTTCAACAGTCAATAAGTACACACAGCATCAGGTAGGTAAAGAAGATGGCAGGTGCTAAGATAAGATACAGACAGAAATAATGAGTAGATAGAAGATACTGTTACCAAACTGGCAGACTGACTTGTCCTCTAATTCCCTCTTTGATCCCCCACATGCAGTTGCCAACCTCTCCACTAACTAATTTATTACCTTTCTCTGGATGAATCCAAAGGTCTCATTCACCTTGAACTCTGCTGCCTTCAGTGCTGTATACTACACTATCTTTCTTAAGACTCCACCCCCTACCCCAAACACATCCCCCATCTATTGAATTCCTGGCTCATTCTACATCAAGTATAAATGTCTTGTCCTTGCTATCATCTCTTTGCCCTAACTACTCACCCCTTACTGGAGCATTCAATTGCTACTCCCTTGTCTTCTGCTAAATTTCCACTTATATTTTGCCAACTTCTCCTACCTTACCAAATCTTCCCACAATACTCCTTTGGGAGCAGAGATCAGCCCTTGTGTGCCTGCAAAGTGTTATGCACATTTAAGGTGCTGTAGAAATTACTAGCATCTCTGGATAACAATACCAGTGGAAGACACAGAAACCAGAGAGCGAGCTGATACAAGGAGGAGAAGTACTGTGTACCAAAGGGAATATGTATGAAGAGAGCAGAATAACAGCAGGTATAAAAAATGCTGGTATCGGCCAGCTATAGAAGTGTTTACAGTTGCATAGGCTATGCCTTTGTGGGATAACCTCCCCACAGCAGCACTGCCCCTGTGAACAAAGAGCTGTCCCTGTAATTCCTCCTCAGGAGGGCTCCTCCAGCATTCACAGCTTGTAACAAATGCAACAGCTGCCTGCCCCCGATATGAGCCACAACCACGGTGTCAGCCAGCGCTGCACTTGTCCTCTCAGCTCGCTATCGGGGTGAGGGTGACGTGGCCCTACTGGCCCAAAGGGCCATGCTCAGGACCTGCCCCACCCCGGTGGGTCTGCGCACAGGTACCCCTCGCCATTTCGGACTCCTGCTTTAGTCTGGCAGGTGAACAGGCGGCTGGGAGGCGGGACTCGCCCAGCCCCGTCTTCACCCCGGGCCGCTCCCCCGACAGTCCCCCCCGCGCCGAGGGACTTGCTCCCCCACCGGGGGGAAGGGATTTTAGCCAGCCCGTCTTGTCTGCAGTGACCCTGAGAGGAGGCCCAGCTGGGGGAGGGGCTGCGGGTCACGCTCCCGGAGGCCGTTGGTGGGCAGGGCGCCCGCGGGGGCCCAGGGGAGCGGTCGGCGGGGGCGGGCCGGGGGGGAGCGGTCACGGGGGTTTCTCCCCAGGGGGCGGCCCGGCTCGGGGGCGCGGTGAGCCCCTGACTCGCCCCGCGTCCCGGTGCCCTTGGCGCTGCCGCCGCCGCCGCCCGTCCCGCGCCCACGGGTCGCCCCCTGCTGCCCCCCCGCCGGGCGGTACCTGCCGGAGGGCGCCGAGCGAGCGGCGGAGCGCCCTGCTCAGACAGCGGGACCGGGACAAGAGCAGCATCGCGGCGACGGCGGGAGGAACCGGAGGAGGGCGGACACCGGAACCAGGCCCGGCGCAAGCCGGAAGCGGGCCGGGGCGGACCAACGGCGGGTGCAGATGGGGGGAGGACCAAGGGATCGTACCACACACGGGGCGGGGGGGAGAGGACTGAACCACGCCGAGGGGACGTGGGGGGCTGAACTCCCCGCATGGGTGGTGCTGGGTCACCCTGCCATTAGCCGCGGTTCTCGCGGCGCCGGTGTCGGCAGTGGGGGGGGGGAGCGCAGGGGGGCCGGTGTGTGAGAAGGGCGCGGCGGGGGGTCGGGGCGCGGGTGGGCGAACGGGGCGGGCAGCGCCAGGCGGGGGAGAAGACGCTGGACGGTGGCGAGGCGGCGTGGGGGACCCTGCCCGGACGGCAGTGCTGGGAGCAGGGGCGGGCCAGGGGGGATGTGGCCCGAAGGCGCCTCTGAGCGGCGGAGCGGAGAAGGCCAGCGTAGGGGGGGGGGCACACAAGGGATAATGGCGCGAACAAAGCAAGGGCAAAGGTCACGGGTGCGGGAACGGGGCCCCCCACGAAGCGCACCCCCTCCCATCCCACGTCATAAACAGCCCGCTGCACCTGTCACCTTATAGTGCAGGCAGGCCCTGCCCGTGCACTCCCAGCACAGGCACTCCATGGAGACAAGGAAAGAGCCACACACCATAGATGCCAGCCGCTCAGCTCACTGTACTTCTGGAAGGGACTCGGCCACTGCAGAGCTGAGGGCGGTACAAGAACCTGAATGGACTAGAATCTGGACAACAATTTTAGTTAGAGAAGAGGAAAATATTTCTGATTTATAACCACCAGTACTTTCTCTTCATTAGGAGGATATAAAAACATTATCTTAATTTTACAACTGGGGAAACAGACTCAGAAGTGAAATGACTTGCCTAACATCACAGAGAGTCAGTGATTGAACAAAGAATGGATCTCAGGAGCCCTGACTCAGACTAATGGACCACACACTCTCTTTTAGCTAGGAACAGGACCCAAGAATTCTGATTGCCAAATCCTGTGCTCTGATCACACTGAAGACAGCTAGAATAAATTACTTTCCAGATATTACATTTGATACAAACAATTGCTGAAGTTGCCATAGAGATGTTACCTGGTTAGAAATGGGAGGGAAGGTCATCTGCACAACTGCAAATGAGAAGAAAGATGCATGAAAAAGTCTCCCTCTTACAAGTTTGAGGATCCCTGAACTAAATCATGCAGTAGTTGTAATTGTGGAATAAAAGACTGTATTGTAATGAGGCATCTGCTCAAAAGGGGAGAGATTGCATGTACCTCCATAATTTAGGCATTTCCTAGCTTTTGAGTGTCTAACTAAGTAACCTTAATTTTCACATATAGTTTTCCAAGGAATTTCCTAGGGATTTTTAAAAGAAAAAAAGATGAGAAAAATATCAATAGGATACAATCTCCAAGGCTTTGAAACTGCTGGCTTGTAAAAAAAAAATTGAAATAGAACCTGTAAAGCTCAAAAGCTAGACATTTTTCAATTATTTTCAGTGGAATGCTGCTGTCCTTGAGCAAGACCACCAGAAAACAGCTGCCCTTAACAAAAGATGCCTGCTACCAAGAAAAAACATACATGGTAGGCTTTTATTAAGCACCTCTCTAATTTAAGTATCTGGAGGCAAATTAGAAACATAAGAATTTTATTAAGAGTAATAGATTAATTCAGCTGAGCAGATGAATTCTGTCTGGTTCAAGGGAAAATCCACACCAAAGCCCTCCAACAAGATAACTAGTTACAAACATGACATCATCTGAACAAGCTTTCATTGATTAATCATACGCCCCCATGAGTGAGTGGTGAAAGACTCTTTAGTCACTCTTTGGTGTCCATTCCTGGGGCCAGATAGATTATTTCCCACAGTGTATTTACATCCAGTTCTGAGAACAGGAAGACACCTATCAGCTACTGTGAACTACTAGTTCAAGTTACTGCTTGCAAAGTGCTCTGAAGATGTAAAATACAAAGTACCATTATTCTTTACACATTATTCCTTTTCTAGGTGTCATGTACACTTCAGAGCTTTCTCCAGCTGCAGTGAAGAGCAAAACTCCACATTTTCACCAGAGCTTGACTCTCACATTAGAAATGGTGGGCCACTACACTGTATTTCTCAGGATATCTGGAATTTCAGCTTCCCCCAGTATCCATAGATGACCAGCGATCTCTTCCAGCACTCTTTACTAGCTGTTGCAGGTCCTGCTTATGCTGGGGAAGCCTTAGCCTGAGTGAGTTGCATTGTTGTCTCATAGACTCTAAGGTCAGAAGGGACCAATATGATCATCTAGTCTGATCTCCTGCACAACGCAGGCCACAGAACCTCACCCACCCACTCTTGTAATAAACCTCTAACCTATGACTAAGTTATGAAAGTCCTCAAATCATGGTTTAAAGATGTTAAGGTATAGAGAATACACCAGCAAGTGAGCCATGCCCCATGCTACAGAGGAAAGTGAAAAACCCCCAGACCCTTTGCCAATCTGCCCTGGGGGAAAATTCCTTCCCAACCCCAAATATGGTGATCAGTTAAACCCTGAGCATCTGGGCAAGACTCATAAGCCCTTTCTCCATCATCATGGATGTGAGGACAACAGCAACAGAAGAACAGCATGTTCTCAAACCAGGTTCAAGCTCCAAAATCCTGTAAGATGTTGCTGTCTTCCCATCTCCCTTATTACTATGGTTTTCCTAGGACAATGCAAGGCTCTGCTGTGTTCAACTTTGCAGGAGAACACAGTCTTTACCATTCAGACTCCTCTGACACAGAGGCAGCCTCTTGTTTCTCTTCCTCACATGGCTCAAGAAAGAAGCTATCAGTGAGCCTCAGTATTATCACAAAGCTTCTGAGTCCTTATGAGCTTCCTCTAGGATCATGGCTTGTCAGATAATTATCATGGGGGTCAGAAAGGCATTTTCCCCATGTGCAGCGTTGCATACCTGGCGAAGTGCTATATTGGGGATTTCACCTTCCTCTGAAACACAGCAGCTGTTATACTGGCCTAGAGGAATAGACGGTGTGATCTGGCACGGGAGAGGTGGAATAATGGGCTACAATTGCCCTTCTGGTATTGGGGACTGTGCCATTCAGGGCTAAGCTTCTCAGATAGAGATTCTGGACAGGATGCTGTGAAGCTTGTTATTATGCACAGCCAGCTGGTACTGGATACAGAATACAGCAGAGCTCTTGCAAGTTCCTTAAGTACTGGGTGATTATTCAGCACCACAGCCCTGGGGTTCCTCTAGGAGCCCACAGTTCCAGTCCTGCTCCCCCTTCCCCAATGATCTGCTCCCACAATTCGATCTTGATACATGGCAGCTCCTACTCCTCCTGCCCTGGCCTCCCCATACGCTGCTCTGCCATGCCAATGCATAGATATCCTGACCTGCAACAAGTTAGAACCCAGGGGTTAATGCACAGAGCTCTTCTACCACTGGGCACGGCCCTAACTGAAAAGCAGATTTCACACATTAAGATCCTCGGAGACAGCTGACTTCCTGTGCACCTGAGTGGCCCAGCTGCAGATGGAAGGTCTCCCTGCTCCCTGGCTCTGACCCTGACCTCTTCTTCTTTCATCTGCATATTCAGAAGCACCTTGAAGCTGGTTGGCTGCTATTGGCCTCCCCATCCCCCCAGCGGGGACCAAGCTCAGAGGATTCTTCAATGCCAGTGCTAGCGCTTCAGTGCCTCTTCCTGTTCGACACACTCTGGGAACGCAGGGTATCCTGCAGGTGCCTGCGCCCCCCTCCTCCCACGAAGGAGGGCCAAGGTGAGTGCACTATCTGCCTGCAGAGGACAGACGCTAGGCTGGTTCCTGTTCGGGGTTTTCATTGAAATCTGGCAGTTTAGGGGAGACTCCTCATCGGGGAGGGTTTGCAGAGCCTAGCTCTTCTGAAGAGGCTTGCAGGTGCTTGTTGGGGAAGTCGGGGGCACAATCTGTTGAAAAGAGGCTATTTTCAGGTGTTGGAGGTAGTCTGGCCATTGGGGGTGTCTGTTCTGGGGAGGTTGAGAGGGTGTCTGATCTTAGTGAGGTGGCCTGCTGCATTCTGAGTACCCTCTTTTGGCTCCCCTTTCTCTTCTTGTAAAGGAGCCTGGGTAGCTAATAGTAACGCTCAGCACATACCCAAGTGCTTTACAAATATCCACTAAGTAATCTGATGAAGGAGCTGAGGGCTCGGCCAGTGAAATGGCAGGAGCAATTCACTGAAGAGCTAATGTACAACTAGGGGCAGGACCTCCAGTGCCACAAACACTGACCTGGACAGAACCTGAACTCCAGGGCATTAACATGCACACTGCAAGAGGTAGGGGTCACTGACCTGAGAACCCTCCCCCCTTCCGAAGCATTTTGGTTGTCCTGGCCCCTGCGGCTTCCTGTGTCCTAGAGGCTGAGAAAAGCTGGTGTGTTCAGTGAAGGGAGGTGAGCTGGGGCCATCCACAGCAGCAGTGGAGGAGACGCCCATGTGCAGTAGAGTTGCCCTGGGCCCTGGCGAAGCAGCATTCCTTGCTGAAGAATCCAGTGTGTGTGAATGAGAAGGGCGTGAGCAGGGTGTCTCCATCTGTCATGGAAGGCATGGTGCAGAGCACATTCTGCTTCTAAGAGCAGATGCTTTGAAGGGAGGGTTCTGAAAATGTTCCTCAACTTGTCCCCTGGGCCCCTTGATGTGGGTGAATGGAGGGATTCTGCCAGGCCATTGAGATGCAGCCTCTGGCCTCATCCCTCCAATGCTGCTCTTTCTGAGGCTAATTTTTTTGGTTTTGCATAGCTCATTTGGGAATGGCTGCTGTGTGTGCCAGACCCCTCCCGGGCTACAGAAAGACTGAAGAAAATCATGAAAATTTAGCCAAAAGGCATCTCAGCTAGAAAGGGCCCCTCCAAGACCAATCAGCAAATGCTCATTTTCCCTACCTAGCACTCCTGGGATGCACAGGGGACTCAGAATGCAGACCTGTTCCATCAGTTCTCCAATACACCGTTTAAAAGGTGTTTGTGCACATTTACAAAACCTCTCATTCCAAAGAAAGATGAGGAGGTGTAAAGAGCTTGTCAGGAGGGAGAGAAATAGATTGAAAGTGAGGGTTTGTGTCCCACTCTCCAAATCATTGTGGGGTATTAGCAGCTCAGGTGATTTGGGTAAAGCTGGTTCTAGCATTTTTGGACAAGTTAAAAGTTTATGGCCAACTCAGCTGCTATGTATTGTGTTTACAAGGCGCTTATCACCTCGTCTGAAGCAAGACAGCGTCAGTTTAAGGAGCATGTAAGATCTTGGACTTTACCTTTTTAGGTAAAAAAGATGAGGCACTGTGTGAGGGTGAAGTGCCAAAAGAAGGCTGTTCTTCTGATACATTAAAGAATAAGTCTCCAGAACATATGCCAGACATCCAGGTGGTCTGGAAAAGCTCAAGAAAAGTGGCTGAAATATGCAAAGATATCAATTATATATGGCTTTATTAAAATTGGCTGCCATTCCAGAGGACTGGAGGGGTAGCAAATATTGAATCTATCTTTAAAAAGGGTGCTGGGGGGTGATCCTGGGAATTAGACCAGTGACCTTTACTTCAGTTCCAGGTAAACAGATTGAATTGATCATTAAAGACAGAGTGATAAAATGCCTAGATGTACATATGATGGGGACAAAATAAAAGGGCTTCTGTAAAGCCACACAGATTTTTGAGTGTCTACAAAACAGCAGGGGGAGAAAAGAGAAATGGTTGCTATAACTTACACAGACCTTTAAAAAAAACTTAGACCAAACCACTCACAAGAGGTTGTTAAGAAAACTAAATAGTCATTGGGTGACAGGCAAAGTATTTTCATTGATTGCTTAGAAACTGTCTAAAAGACAAGAATGAAAGAGGACTAAATGGTCAATTTCCAGCAGGACAAAAAGTCTCCCAAAGTTCCGCACTAGGGCCAGTGCTTGTTAATATATTTATTAATGATATGGAAAAGAGGGAGAACAGTGGGGTGGCAAAATTTGCAGATAACACAAAGGCTGTGTCTACACTGCAGCTGGGAGCAAGTCTCCCTGCTTACATAGACAGACTTGCCCTAGTGGGGCTGAAGTTACTCTGGGTCTGAGTTTGGGTGGCTAGCCCGAGCGTCTGCAGTAATGTCTACACAGCTCGCTCCCAGCTTCACTGCAGACATACCTCAAAATATTTAGGTTAGTCAAGTCTAGGGGAGATAGTGAAAAACTTCAGAGCAGCTGAGCAAATGAGTAGCATGATGGCAAATTAAACTCACTTTTGACACATATTAAGTAATTATCTGAATTACTCACACACACTGGTAGGTCCTAAACTAACTGTAAACCCTCAGGAAAAAGATCAAAAAGTTATTGTAGAGAGCTTAATAAAACCTCTGTTCAATGTGCAGTGGCAGTTAAAAAAGAAATCAGAATGTTAGCCTGCATAAGGAAAGGCATGTAAATCAGCAGTATGCTCTTCCCTGGAGTGCTGTTCAGTTCTGGTCACCCTATCTCAAAGGGGTATAGCAGAAGTAGAAGGGGCTCAGAGGTGGGTGACAAAAATAATGAGAGGCAAAGAAAGATTCTGTGTAAAGAGAGATTGAAAAAACAGGACTGGGAAGGATGGAGTAGTGAGGTCACCACAGAGAGACTAGACGCTTGTCTGTTCTCCAGTCGCCACAACCCCAGATGTAGCAAACCCTTGTGAGATGTAGGGATGCACAGAATGCTGGACCTATTCAACAGCATGAGTAACCACTGGAACTCAAAGGTGTGGGGCTTGTGAGAAGCGCTCAGATTTCTCTGCTCAGAGTGATTCAGAAGGGCTTTCTGCAAAGAAAGTAAAGCCAGGACAGTCTGAGCTGAAGCATATCCATAAGTGCCATCTTTTACAACCCCCAGCTGACGCTCAGGAACTTCTAAGATGCGGCCCTGAGCACCCCTTCCTGAGCTAAGGGGCACCCCAGAGAACCTCTCTCAAGGCTGATGCTTGATTGAAATAGAGTTTGGATCTGAAATCTATCTGGGTATTTATACGTTACTCATCCCCACTGTATCCGAGTGCCTTACAGAGTTCCCTGGGTCCACTATGTGGTCTATTCAATGCTGTTCTTTATTTCTGTCTGGCTCTAGGCATTTACATGGCACTCATTGCCTATGTTTCTCTTCCTCTGGATGAGGGGGAAGGGTGTATAGCACATGTAATGTTATAATTCATTGGGAAGCTCTGGCAAGGAACTGAATTTTGTTTTGTCCTGAAGGCAGCAATGAGATTTGTGATCATTTTAACCACTTGTGGAAGGATAGATAATTCAAAGCTACAGATTGGCTGTTTAGAAAGCTCTGTCTGCCTCTGGTAGCTGACAGTGCCACTGTTTCTGGGTATGCATCCAGTACAGAACATTGTGGCTGCAGCGTGAACCTGAGCCCAAACCATTTGAAGTTTAGGACCAGAACCAGGAATGATCAGACATTGAATTGGGAGCCCTTGCACTGTTCCAAGCACCAGGAAGGTGTGCTCGTGCTGTCCCATGTTGCATAACAGGTAAGTGCACACATTTTGAACTGGCTGGAGGTTTTTCAGCACTGGTGGTGCTGAACAGGGAGGTCACAGGAATCAGTGAGGAAGCACTGGTCCCACACAAATGGAGAGCTGACATGTTAGAATTTACTAGGTAACATTTTTTGCTCTTTTCTCAGCTCCAGCTCCTTGGCCATCAGGAACATAAAACATCTGGCAAATCAGCAGTCCCCAAGTCCTAGGGTGTTCTTGTATTACATGTGCCATCATCAAAACAATTGCTGAGTGGCAACTGTTGAGTGTCAGGTCCTCATCTTCAAGAGTGGGGAAAAAACTATGAATGGGAGCAGTGTCTCTGAGCAGGATGGAGATAGCTCAAATTCAGAACACTCAGGTGGGCAGAAAGAAGAGCCCTGTCTCCAAAGAGACTCTTTGTTTTCTTCCTCCAGTGTGTCCATCATATCACAGCTCCTCAACCAGACAATAGCTAAGAGGGGACTGGATCCAAACTTCCTTTTCCCTTCCTCCCAGACAACAGAATCCCACCAAGAACCCAGGGACTGCCCATCTTTTAGGGAAGGGACACAAACTCTGGCCTCCCCTCTGTGCTACACCTCAATGTCCAGTTTTAGTGACACAGACCAGTTCTATAATGAACACTTACGAGCTAAGAGGGCCAGAGTGGAAAGCATTATCCGAGGTATGAGCCTGTCACCAAACCCTACAGCACTTGGTACCAATGAGGAAAGAGACAGAGAATACCCTGTGGAAAAAAGAAAAGAGAACTACAGGGAGAACAAGAGAAAGCAGAAGCTTCCCCAGCAGCAAAGCCCACATGTAGCACAGCTGGCAGGAAGAGGCAGGAGCAGCACCAAGGCAGAAGTGTGCTACCAACTGAAGGAACAGCTTCAAGTTTTGCAGCAGCAGTTGAGGCAGCTTCAAGAGAAGTTCTTGCAGGTTTACGAGTTCAGTGATTCAGACCAAAGCCAAGAAGGAATGGAGAAGACAACACACTTACTGAAGGAGAAGTGCGGATACAGTGTGGATGAGAGCATTCCGGCTCCTACCAGTGACCGACACAGAGCTCTTCCCTGGAGAAGCATCTCCAAGATGGAAGGCCACAGAGTGTCAGAGGAAGACAGGACAATGAGTGATCTGGGTGAACTGTCCTCTGAAAAAAGAGCATTTTCTGAGACACTAAAGCATGAGCTAGCCAGGGTGGTATCTCAGGCTGTGGACACTGTTTTGAAAAAAATATTGTTCAAGTCATCAGGCCACCTGGCTCAGCTATACAACAGCCTCCCCGTCGCAGTGCCAGACAGCAGAAGAGAGGATTTCACCTCTGAAGAATACTCCCACAGAAAATGGCACCCCGAGGCTTCCTCCCCAAATTTGGTAAACTCACTGACTGAAGCCCAGACAGAGGCCATGTCGCTAGTCATGGAGAAGCCTCCAGATTTTCATGGTCACTCTGTCAGTTCGAAAACAGCTAGAAAACCTTGTTATGTACCTAATATGAATCATCCCTTGGTCACGACTTCTCAAGTTCAAGAAAAACAGATTCTTAGCCAGTTACTAGAATACAGCCAAAATGGCCATTGGAACAGCAGCCCACACAGAATTGCCTCTTCTCCAGATAGGTCTTCTCAGGATCTACCTTGGAGAGCAGTAAAACTGAAGTCATCAGTCGTGAGACACCAGCCATATCCAATGTCCCTGAACTCTGCTGAAATGGAAAGCTTGTCTCTTCTTCCAGCCAGGAACGCAGAATGTGGAGAGCTGCAGACTATGATGGATGGGATATCCTTCTCCTCAGTCCATATATCCTTTAGTGACCATCAAAGATCAGTAGTTAGAACCTCAAGCACGTGTGGCTGCTCTGAAGGCTGTCCCCTCACCCACATGCATGAATAAGAGATTGTACAGGGGCTGATTAGCTAACAGGGTTTCATGTACTACTGTGAGAAAATAGAGCATCATGCTCCCCTTTCACTTTGTGTTGGCAGAGGGGCCTGGGCAGATGAGGTCAGCGGACTCAGATTTGAACTCTCATGAAGGCTTAGTACTTAAGCTCCCTCTCCTCCATTCAAGATAGCTGTACTGAACTCTGTTCAGAGCTCACTTTTACTACCCCTGGTTGACTAGAAGGTCAACTGATTTGAAAGACTCCAAGGGAAATCTCCTTGTGGTAGAATCTGAGTGCTCAGCCTGCAGGAGCCCCCCCCAATCTGAGCCCAGCAGAGAATCCATTAGTGACCAGTGCTCCCCAAGACAGGCCCAGGGACTGAAGCTTTCTGCACACCCAAAGTGAACACATTTAATTTTCAGCAAAACTGCCCAGTGGAATAGCAAAAGGCCCATTTTGATGTGAATGCTCGGCACATACAATGACATCACATGCCAAAGCACTTTACACACATTAATGGATTATTCCACTCCCTTCTGAAGTAGAGTACATGGGTATCAATGTCTTTATTTTACACAGGGGGGCTACTGAGACACAGAGGTGGAGTGACTTTCCCCAGGCTGAGAGGATGTCAGTGACAGAGCTGGGAATAGAAACCAGGAGTTCCTGGTTCCCAGTCCCATTCTCAGGCCACCTCTTAAATCTTAGTGGGCACATGTTCCTGGCATTGAAAACAGATTTTCCACAAATGTCCACACTACTGTCAGCCAGCTAGGGGACTCCTTCTGGCTGAGATGCTCCTGGGATTGTCAAGGAGAGGAGAGTTCTCTAGTGGAGTCAGATAATCAGTTGATGCCAGATAATTAGAGGGCCCTCTCCATCACCCTCATTACCATACAGCAGAGAGTGGGGCATCTGTGCAGAGGAGACTTATCACAGGAGCCCTGGAGGCACCCTCAGGAATGTAAATTCAATGATCTGTATGTGCAGGTGAACAGGAAACAACTTTTCCTTGACTCCAGGGTAAATCCAGGATGCGCTGACCCCTGGCCACCTGAAGAAGGCCAAACTGATGTTCTTCTTCACTCGCTACCCCAGCTCCACTCTGTTGAAAACCTACTTCGCTGATGTCCAGGTACAACTGCTTACCCCAGCTCTGCTGAGCGTTGCCAACCTCAATGCTTGGGTGTTTGCCAGTTGCATGTGAGAAGTAGCCCAGAAGTCACCAAATGACACTTCAAAAAGCCCCAATTTTTGCCATTTCAAAAGCAATCAACATAGTTGGCTTTGCTGTGCAGCAGCTGCTGCTCACTTGTATTTGGGCTGCTTCTGGATTTATACCCCATCCCTGCCTCTCCATTGGCTGCCTCCTCACCCGGCCGGATACATCCCACAGCCAAAAAGAAGCCCTGCTTTGCCACAGCCAGCAGGGCTCTGTTCCCAAAGGTGCATGTGGCACACGGCTTCTGCTGGCTGGGAGAGATGGATTTGGTCCAGCTCTGCATGTGCCTCGATAACTGCTCATTTAAAAGACCACCAGATGGCAGCAAAGAGACAGGGATTGGGGAGCAGCAGGGCTCTAAGGGTTTGTCTACATGAACCCTTCAGAGCAGATTATGAGGGTGTGAACTGCAGCTCGCACAAAAGTGCTGTGCATAACTCCCCCATGTGGAGGCTATGGGTGTGAACTAAAAGGCGCCCAGTTGCATTAACATAATCCTCTTCCAACAGGAATCCGTAAGGCAAACTAGGTACTTTTTAGTTTGCGTCCCATGGTGTCCACACAGGGAAGTTTCAGCACAACACTTATGTCTGGGCTACAATTCACCCCCCTGTGGTCTGCACTGCAGGGTCGCATTGTAGTCTAAAAAGCTGCCTGTCACAGATCCATGAATATTTTTTTCTGAGGCCTTTCAAAAGTAGCCCAACTGATAAAAAAAAATCACCTGGGGTAGCAATACTGTAAGTGGCCTAAGAGCCAGAGTTACACTATTTCATGCTAGAAAGGCACAAGCATCACAATATTGTAGGTCCTATATGTGCTTCAGTGACCCCTAATGGCTGATTATTGAGCAGCATGATCTTATTAGACTCTCCCTACCTTGCCAGCGATAGAGTGCATGCAGGGACAGCAGCTGCTTCAAAAAGCATGTGTATACACGCGGGATAGAACTAAGAGGAAAGGATGTTTAAAATCTCTGGGTAGGGATGAGTCTGTAGCATTACTAGCTACCGCTGCATGTACTTGTCCCTGTGTAATGGACATGGAACATGGCTAGATGGGATGCATTTGCCAGGGCTGATGGATCAAAGGAAAGTTCAAGCTAAGGTTCTTGGGCACCATCTGTGACACGTTATCTGGACTGTACTTTCCTCCCAGCTTGCTGATTAATTTTGCACCATCCTACATCAAACCCCTGCATAGAGTACTTCGCCTCAGGTGCAATGCAGCATTTCAGTGATTCTTGGGGGCAGGAAGGAGGGAAAGCAGGAAAAATGCAAACAGAATCTTTCCTTCTCTGTTGGCAGACAAACACTGAATGTCACCCAGTCATTCATGTGAACTGTTGGGGGGGGCGGGTGTTCGTGTTTTTGAGAAAGCTGGAATGAGTTGTTTCACATCTTTGGTGTCTGAGATTTCTGCGCTTACTTTCTTTGCTGAAATCTGGTTCCGTCTCGTGGTGTCTGATGGGAACTGGGGTACATTTAACCCTTGCTCCTCTGGTGCATGTCCTTTTGTAGTTCAATCGCTGCACCACTTCCCAGCTCATCAAGTGGTTCAGCAACTTCCGTGAGTTTTACTACATCCAGATGGAGAAGTTTGCCCGACAAGCCATCTTGGAGGAAGTCACGGCTTCCAAGCACCTGATGGTTTCCAGGGACTCTGAGCTCTTTCGGGTCCTCAACATGCACTATAACAAGGGGAATGACTTTGAGGTAAGACTGAGCTCAGCCAGGATGGAAACTTCACAGTGGCCCAGAGTGCATATAGCCACCAGGTCTGCACGCTGGGACCAGTGCCATCCCTTAGCTTCCATCACAGAACAGAGACAGAGAAGGGAAAACAGCTTCTGACCATAATTACAAAGGATAGAAAAACCAGGCCTATGGCCCTGCAACCTTAATTCTGGCATCACGCTAGCCCATGTGATGGGGTCAATTTAGTGTGTGCTCAGACCTGCTTGTAATGGTTTGATTTAGGGGCTTGATGGTAAAAAGACAACTTCAGGCAAGTCAGTTACAGGCTGATTTTTCACAGGCACTGGGAACCTGCAGAGCCCATTGGTTGCAAAGACTGCTGGGAAATCAGCCCATTCATATTTCACACTTTCCCCCCCAAAGAACTTTACAAATGTCAATGATTGCTCCTCACAGCTTCCAGGAATGTGGGTTAGGCATTGGCCCCATCATAGAGAATCCAAAACATAGCCATGGCACGTGACTTGCACCAGAACCCAGAGGGGAGTTGTGTCACTGGGATTGGGACTTCCTACTTCCCCGTCCTGTGTTATGCTGCTTGACTAGACCTCTCCCTCTGATTATCTGCATTCCTGTCCAGCGCCCATGGCCATGGTAGCCAAATGTCCAAGTCTCAGCAGTTACCTGTCACCCCCATGGGCCCAGATGAAACTCCGACTTTCTTTGCAAAGGCTTTAACTGTCCTGAAAGATATGAAGGGTTCTGGGCAGTGCCTCGTACTCTGGGTCAACCTGCCATCTTGTGGCCCTTGTCGGAATTACCATGGACTTGGAGGGGGCAGTCTGAACAGTACGTCCTCTTGGCTTTGAATCACAGGCTCATGTGGGAACATTATGGGTGTTCACCCACCCTCCTGTAGGGCAGGGCTAAACATACCCTCTCCCCTAAATGGGGGAACTACAGCAGATTTCTGTCCTTGCTGTCTGAGGATGAAACAGGGTCCTGGTTGGGAAGCATGATATAGGACAGCAGTTAAGTGGGGGAATCAACAACCCTGCTAACCTGAGTGACCAGCTGGGAAGGAAGATTGGGGAGAGGTTCAGCTGCTGTGGCTGGGGAGTTGAGTACTCACCTCTGGGGTGGCTGGGAAGGCTGCCAGTACCTGTCTCTGCCGGGGGGGAGGGGAGAAAGAAGGCCGGAAGAAACCCCTCTCCTTGTGTATGTGTGGCAGAGTGTGCAGCAGCGCTGACCATCCTCCTGGGACTCCCAGCATAGCATGTTCTCCTAAGTCTCCCTCTCTGTGTTTGCAGGTCCCTGATCGCTTCCTGGAGGTTGCTAGCTTGACTCTGCGGGAGTTCTTTAGTGCTGTCAGGGCAGGGAAGGACTCTGACCCCTCCTGGAAGAAACCCATTTACAAAATTATTTCAAAACTGGACAGTGACATCCCAGATGTGTTTAAATCTTCCAGCTGCCTCCAAGAACTACTCCAGAGTTAAATCTGCATGGGAAGAGGCCTAAGACTATGTTATGCTGCAGCCTGATCAGAGAGAGCCTGGCCTGAGTTAAGTAGCTGTTGAGCTCAGCCTGTGTTGTGGATTTTACTAGTACAAAACAGCAATAGCCCCCTTTATTATGACTATTTCTAATCTGGTCTGAAGCATGGCCTCCCTCCTGGTAAGGTCTAGCTATTCCATACTTGAACTGCCAGTATTTTATGTCATTTGTTACACTCTGTAACTTGAAGCAAATGAGGCCTCTTGCCTTAGACCCAAAGGGCCCCTGATGGAGGGTCTTAATAAAGGGCAAAGGATTCTTGGCAAAGAGAAGCGAGGTCCTACACTCAACAGCATTTCTGTTTTTCCAGCTCTTTGGAGGTATACGTGTGTGTTTATGTGTGTGTATGTGTGTATGTGTGTGTGTGTGTATGTGTGTATATATATATATAATTTGCATCAAATATTTAAAATAACAGGACAGTCAACCTGCCCCTGTGACAGATGCAAAACAGTAATTCCTACAACGGAGTTCATAATGGAACATATGGAGGAGATGGGTGGCATGAGAGAAGGTGGGTCCCTTTCCTGATTCCCCAGCTATCTCCCTTCAGAGCGCCTTTTAGCCTTTGCACACTGGATCCATACATATAAGTGTACTTTTTAGGGTGCATTTTTGAAATAGTCTAGCAGAGGAGGTTGCTAACCAATGACTCTCTCCCTTGCTGTCGCAGGAGACTTGGGTGTGGGTAGAGCAGCTGACCTGCGCAGAGCCCCATTATCAGTTGCCATGACTGCAACGGATATTTGTTCTGTAATGACATCCTTCATCAGCCGCTTGCTCAGCAGTGGAAACTCACTGAACTCAGAACACTAAACTCCAAGTTCCGGCTCTCTTTGTGCTGACTTGTATTTCTGTCGGCATAAATGTCCTTAACATCCTGCTGCCAAGTTTAACCTCCCTAACCGATAAAAGAGATGCTCCTTGGTTCCCTTTTGTTCGAGCGCTGTTGAGATGGTTGTAATTTAGGGTCTGTTAGTCCTTCATCCCTGATGTTTCCAAATCAAACTATACCTCCTCTTTTCCGTGATGGGATAGGCTCAGATGTATGCTCCTTCTACTAAGCCAAGTGAAAGGCCCGTTCCATCACCACAGCTACACACTAGTTTTGTAGATACTAACAAGTGTTATTGGTCGTATCTCCCATCAGTCTAAAGTGTAGATATGCATTCCGGGTAATACTGAAAACCTCTGTGAGCCATTTCATTCAATGGACAGGTGTAGTCGATGTTCTTCTAGTAGAACTTTTTGTGTGGAACGTATAAAGACTTACAATCAGTGTACACCTTGGGATCCAAGCCACTTCTCCACTCCCCACTCTCATTTCCAGGAGCATCATATAGAATCCAAGAGCTATGGAATCTTTCTTCCAGAAAAGACAGAGAAAGGTGCAGCCCTAGATCTCTCCCCCAAAGCTCTGGCAGATCTCGCTTTCTGAGAACTTCACAAAATGACTGTTAGATTAAATGTGATCCCCTTTCCAGAGCTGTCTCTAGAGCTGAAAGATAATTAAAGCTGGTGGTTGTCATGGTAAAAGATGCAAGACACCAATGGGGAAAAATGCCAAAAAGTCATTTTGAGAAAATGTACATTATATTCTGCAATAAGAAATATTTAAAGCCATTAAAAATCCCACCTCACTCTCCCCACTCTGCTTGAACCTTGATCAATTTCAGGCAGGCTAGGATGCCAGATGGAGATTTTTTGTAGAAAAACACCCATGTCTTAACAATCTTTGGGACAGTAGCCCCCACTCTGGAAGGAATTTAGCATATGCCTCATCTGAAGTAATTGGGACTATGCACATGCCTAAAGTTGGCCACAGGCTTAACTACCTCTCTGAATCCTGCCTAGTATTGTGAATTCATCGTCATCAGCCAAAGCCGCCCTTTGTTGCCACCCAGCATGCTCCTCCAAAGCTTTCTTCCCACACCAAGCATTTGACAACTCCCCACGGATGTTCCTTTCCCAGGCACTTCTTCCTCCATCCACTTCATAACATCAGGCTGGTAACTGCCAACCAAAGCTGAGTGGTCCACCGGCTCCCAGAGGCTGTGCAATGCTTCCAGCCTGCCATGCCACAGGTGGGAATGTCCTACACAATGGCTCTCTTGCTTGCTTCAATAGATTGCTCAGAATTCTCATCTCTCTTGAGGCTAACAACTGAGCTGCCCCTTTCCTGTCATATTTGCTGGGATAAAATGCTCTGCCTTAAAGATATTATGCCTTTTCTAGATGCTCATAAAAGTGGAAGTGGATGATGGACAATCTAAATATCAGTAAATACCAAAGCCCTTGGCCTGGAGCAGTGTGATTTTGCAATCGTTTGTTAACCTCTTGTTTTCTGGAGGTGACCACCCACTTCCTCACCATTTGACCAGGAAAGACCTTTACAGATCACTAGCCGAGATTATTCCTTCTTCTTTCTGTTGGTGTATGAGCTGGCCAGGGGACATTTCCACTAGCTAGAAGGGGAGGGGAATAGCCAAGACTAAACCTGTGGTTTGGCTAGCAAATGTTGTCAGAGCAGTAACTCACAGGAGCATGCTTACTCCTACAGCTGAAGAGCATCACCAATTTAAAGCACTTCAGCTCCATCAGCATTAGAAGCAAGAGACTCTAGGTCACCTCCTTGCCATAGGAGTCCCCAAAATGCTGGGAATTGATTCAACTCAGTGAGGAAAATGCTCTTTATAGGGAATTCTGGAAAAGGCCCTTCTCTCACCTTTCTCTCCTCAGAATTTGAAGTCTTTGAGGCAAGACCTATATGAAACCATTACTGTGAGCTCGGATTCTAGGGACAGGGCCATATAAGTACTGTACCTAAACAGATAGATACACCAATTCCGACTGTCCCTCCATCTTCCAGTCTTTAAAGACACAGGCTGAGATTCTGTACTACAGCTCCACAAGGTGCAGCACAGATAGGTGCTGTCTAGGGCTAACGGAGCAAAGGTGTTTTTAACCACTTTTGCACCCAACTGATTCTAGGCTGCTCTAGGGGCCAGTGCAGCCATTAGCAGAGCACCAGACAGCGTTCTAATTTTTCTCTCCTCCCTCCTGTGCTGCCTAGAAGTTGCACTGCAGTCTGCAGCAGCTGAGAATCCCCATAGCAGCATATGCTAGGGGTGCTCATTTCTACCCACCCGGGAGACACCCCCTACCCTGAGGCTTGTCAGATCCTGCATAGTGCCTGCACCAGAGGAAATTCTCCCCCCCAGCCAGCTAAATGGCTTTTATGGAGTACAGGGGCACGTAGGAGCTGCTGGAGGAGGGCGAATGCCTTCCACAGACTGCTGCCACTGAAACTTGTTCCTGATCAGCAGAGTTATGTCAATCTAAATCGATACGTTATTCAAAAGCTTTAGTTATAAATACCTGAAAGTGAAGAAGTCTGACATAAAGAAACAATAGAAGTCCACAAACTATTAGGATGTGGTTAATAACCTTAAACATGAGAGAGTCTGGAGATGGTTCAGATTTCAAAAGCCAATCTTAATTCTGCCCTCTACCCTCCTTTCTTTGCCCCTGGCTGAGACGCCCATTCCTACAATGACCCCTCGGCAAAGCCCTACACCAAGGGGGCTTCATTTGGGCACAGATATCTATGCACAACAAGCTCATTGTAGGTCCTGGACCTAAATTGTCAAGTAAAAAATGTAAGTGATCCCTTTTGTGTCAGGGACTGCCTTGGTCTGGTGTTTTCTTGTAAATAATGTACCCTACACTCACCTTTCTGGCCTGTATCAAAGACAGGGGAGTTAAGGGCCATCTTGCCAGTGCCTGTAGGGCATTTGAGCCCTGCAGTGTGTAACAGTTTAGGCGGGGTGCCTGTATTTTGAGTGTGGGTTCTCTGGCCAATATGGAGTGACTGAACAGACTCTGGTGTATAGAGAAGTAGTGCATGTGGGCAGAAGCTTGTGTAGATCACATATGAAGGGCTTTCTGGACTCTACTGTGAGGGCAGGGAACATATAGCAACAAGTCTGCCAATAAATAGATTCCAAACAAAACACCCTATTCCACAACTTCTCCTCCTGAGAAGAGGATGACAGAACAAACAACGTGTGACAGATGTGTAGTCACACATTATCTGAAGATATTCAGACCCAGATCCTGAAAGGTATTTATTTAGGTGCCAAACTCCTATTGAAATCAGTGGGTGTTCAGCACCTAAATACACTTGAGGAGCTTCAGACACTATGTTGATGAGTGCGGTATAAGACTCTATATAGGATAGAACAGGAAAGCGTCTAGCCTTTGACTTCTGAATAGTGAGAGTGGGGATGAGTGTTCAGGTAACTGTTTTGATTTTCTAAGGTAATGGGAAACCACTGGAAGTTAGAGGGGGTGAGGGTTGAGGACAAGGACCAGAGTTAAAGATGCTCTTGGAACCTTCAATGAGTATTTCCAGGATTTTCTGATTTTGTTTCAAGTTACAGGTTTTTCAAATATCTTACAGCCTTAATCCCAAATTCATTTACTCAGTTTTAAAAATAAATACATAATTCTAATCACTGTTTTATATCACTAAATATCTCTTGATAACATGAACTCTAAAGCTTTGGTCTCAAAACGTATCTTTCTTTAAAGATATGAAAATGTCCCAAGTGGGTGTGCCTCAACACTATTTTAAAGCACAGTACAGCTGTGGCTAACCAAAACTCACTCATTTAACACCCACCGCCCCAACAGTCCTCAGGAATCCCTCTTCCAGATTTGTAAGAACCTCATCTTGTTTCCCTTCATTCACTTTGGAGAAACTGTGAACAGACCCTTTCTCCTACAAAGCTATCCTAAGCCACCTAAATCCAATTACAAGGAAAACAAGGAACCAATCAGGAAAATCAGAAAGGGCACTTAGAAGCACAGGGATGAGGATCATGGAAGTCATGGACCAAGTATTAAAATATGCACCTTCAGGGAAAAAGCTGCCTATTCGTATGTTACGCCTGCAGGCAGAGGGAACACAATGACCATTTTGGCAGCCATTTGGCAGGTTCCCCGATAGAGAAGGAAACAGACACCACTTATTTTTCTCTTGGCACAAAGCCCGTATCTGTAAATTCCTCCAGATGCAGCAAAGTCATTAGGAGATATCTAATATAGGATGACAGAGCACATCCCACTCGTAGGTTCCATTTGCTTGTTTCTTCCTTTAAAGTATATGTTACTGAATGTCAGTAAAGCTGCAGGGCAAGACAATGCTGCAATATTTTGCTACAATGTTAGCAATAGCCTGAAATAGAGCAGTTGTTTCTTCTATTAAATGAAGCTAGAACAGCATTACCTCAGCAGAGAAAATACCTCACATGAATCTCTCCTGTCTCTGTGATGGGACCTCAGCACAAAGGCTGAGAGGTTGAGTTCCACTGAGTGAGGCCTTCCATGTTTTCCAAATGAGAGAAGGAAAGCAGCAGGATAACGGTACCAACCCCCTAATCAGGATCCTACAGGTGCTCTTTGTCATACATTTGTGCCCTCTTGGGGCTGGCCTGAGTAACACAAAGAACCACAAAGCACACTACTCTTTATATCTTGATCTTATTCCTCCTTTTATTATAATTCGAATTCTAGTAGTGCCCATAACGTGCTAGACCTTTTCCGAACACAGAACAACTAAGAGTCCCCGTCCCAAAAAGCTTTCTAACGAAAAAGACAAACAGACGAAGTGTGTAGGAAAGGGATATGACATACCAATAAAGTGAGCAGGGTGAGAATTGACACATCTGGTTGTTTACATTAGTAACTTTAGTGCTTTGTAATTCATCCAGCAGGAAAATTTTCTGGGGAATACACTCAACTAAACATGCTAATTGTAAATTTGCTTTATTAAAAATCAATTTCATATTGCATACAAATGGCTATGGTATTTTTAAAAAATTATAATCAGAAGACGATAACCATCACTTGTGATGAGTCCAGCGTTGTCTTGTCCTGTTTCCTTCAAAACCAGAATTTAAGAAGGTCACAATTAAGAAATTAGACGTCCCCCACATCTAAGCAGACAACCCACTCCCAAACAAGCTTCTAGACTGATTAAATCCAGATACCTGCCATAAAGATCATTCAACAGTTATTTTACTTTTGCATTTATTCCAGCTATAGCTATTACATTACTTAAACATAGCACACAGAAAATATGGGGAACATTTCTTCAGTATGACACTTTATACCTCAATTGTATTTATGACAAATGTGTTACCACTTAAATAGACACCACAGCCAAACAGTTGGAACCAAACAAACCACCACCAAGTAACTCCAGGCTGTTACTTTTTTTAGTGGCAGCTGAAGCAGGGAAATGTGACCACATGGACTAAGCCCGCGTGTTACTTATTGATCCTATTTTAAGCTTGATGAGGTTCCTCTTAGACAAAACAATCCAGTCATCCAGCTTAGACCAATGCAATAGCTTGGAAGGGAACTTTTACAGATATGAAAGCTTATCTGTTTTTGCTTTACTCCAGATAATGAACAAGATGTGTTGGCAGTGAACTGGCTACTCCCAAAGACTCCCAACTCAATCAGATTTACCTTTCTACTCCTAGTGTGCAGAGCTGTTCTACGCTGCAGGACAGCTGCCACCTTCCATTTGAGGATGCCTGCATTTCAATGAAGGATGAAGTGATCCATATGTAAAGTTTGTAAATCAATTTAAGTTTGTAAAACACTTCAGCGTCCTTCCGGATGGAAGACACTAGAGAAATGTCAGACCCTCATAATCTGTCATTTAATACATCCCTTAGGGCTCAGCATATTCTCCAATGCTTTGTCCAGTAGGATTCTACCACTTCCCTTAGGAGGTCAGCTGTTCCCATTTATTTTATTTATTAAGAGATCCACTCTTTTATAAAAGAAATCTTGTGTCTTGTTTTACAAACTAAATAGAGATAAACTTAGTATTACACAAATACACAATTATAAATTGGCTTATGCAAGTCCCTAAAGTTCTAATGACAAGACCAGCTGCCAGTCACTTTCTTCCCCTTTGTGATACTGACCATATAATGTGGTTAATGCTTTTCTACTCTTTGTCTTCCTCTTCTGTTTTTTCAGTTGATAGGTAGTTAAAGTCTTTCATCTCATGTTTAGGTGCTAACTTCTGTTCTTCTTACAATTAGAGGTATAACCTGTTTATTAGTTGCCCTATCAAAAACTATCCGATATTGAGCTTTTCTTCGTCTTCCTCTTATCTATTTTCCTTTTTAATTTTGAGTTTAACTTTGACTATTGTCAAAGGGTTTCTCCTTTCCTTAGCATTAAAAAAATAGGTTCTCAAACAATCAGATTTGATGGCAGGTGATGACCCTCTTCCAACAAACTCCAGAAAGTTCCACCAGATTTCCAAGTAGTTATCTTTTTTCCTTATCCCCTGTAAAAGTCTGACGTGATGAGTTAACTTTTCTAGAACCAGAATTTCCCATATTTTTTTATACCAGTCTGTAGATTTACAGGAGCCACTCCTCTTCCACCACTTTGCTATTATAGTTCTAGCAGTTGTAGTAGTTCTACGAGATTACTAATCAATTCTTTATGGCTTTTATACCATGCAGTTTCCAGGACAATTTAATAAAAATAAAAAGGGGTTATTGGACAGCTGACACCCTATAATCTCTCTCATGAAGTTTCCAAGTTTTCCAAAGTGTCTGAATTTTTGGATATGTCCACCGTATATGGAGAAATCCTCCCATTTCCTTACACTCTCTCCAGCATTTGCCTGCCCCTGTAGCATGACTTTATTTAATTTTAAGAGGAGTTAGGTACCACTGCTAAAGAATTTTAATGTGTTTTTCTTGTATTAATGTGTTTGTTGAGATGTGGGGACCATTGCTTCATATTGTCTCCCATTCCTTAGTTTTAGTGTCTATACCCATGCCAGCTTTCCATCTTTTCATGAATGCATGAACATTCTAAGTAACAGAGATTATTTTGGATAGAATGAATAGGTTTCATGGATGTAGTTTTCCAAATTATCAACTTTCTGCTTAGATTTGCCTTTTTGTCAGTGTGGGTTGAAAAATGTCTCAGTTGCAGGTATTGCTATATTGGAATGTTGGTATCTTTCGCAAGTTGTTGTATTTCATCAAGTGATTGAAATGTATTGTCACTAAATAGATGGCCAAATTTTGATATACCTATAATTTCTCAAATATCAAAACTTCCTAGGCTTTTATTGAGGTTAAATGCGCTATTGTCTTATATTGGCATTAGTGGTGATTGGTATGGGTTTAGCTTTCTAAATCAATTATCCCAAGTTTCTACTGATGCTTTCATAAAAGGATGGTTTATATTGATTTTGGCCTATAGGATTTCTTTAGCCTAAGGATCATGTAGAGTTTGATTATACTACCATATCTGTGTTCCCTCTCTACCCAGTGTTTATTACGGTTTGGTGTTATCCAGTACATCAGGTTTCTGATCTGACTAGCTTGATGATATTACTTAATGCTTGATAGAGCCAATCCTCCATTTTGCATGACCTTTGTAAAGAAGATAGATTAACTCTGAGTTTCTTATTTCCACAAATGAATTCATGGTGGATTGCCATTGATCTAAGAGATTTCCTGCGATTAAAACCAGGAGTGCTTGTAAAAGGAAGTTAATTCGTGAGTAAGATGGTGATTTTAACTGCCACAGTTTTGCCTAACCATGAAATTCTGTATTTTGGCTAATTTTCCAGATGTTTTGATTTAATATAATTAATATATGTAATTAATAGCATTATAGAATATAATTAATATGTCTTGCCATCTTTTAGAAATGTTTATTCCCAGGTGTTTTATTGAAGTAATTACTCATTTATATCTGTATTCATCTTTTATAACTTCCTGAAGATCAGCGTCCTCATCTATATCCAGTTCTCATTTGTCATTTATTTTAAATCCTGACTTTGACAAATTTTAAGATTCCCACTTGGAAGTCTAGTAGTGTGAGAAGTGGCTTCATAACAAATACTATAACACTGTCTGCATATGAGACTAATTTGTGTTCCCTGTTTCCAATTGTAATTCCTTTTACATTAGGATTATTTCTGATTGGGTAACTGACTCCAGCTATTCCCATTTAATATACCTTCGTTCAAAGTTTCCTGATAGCCTGCCTATATTTCCTCTCTCTCAATTTTATCCCACTTCTTCTTGTTTCACGACTGGGACCATCCAAAACAATTCCTTCTCTCTCCCAGTTGATCATTCTTCAAACATCTGCACACAAGTGTTAAATATTCTTCCCCACCCTATTTTTGTTGTTAACTAGCTAATGTATATGTATTTTACTGACTGTTTTCTTGTAAGGCAATTCCCTCCCACCCTTTAATCATTTTTTGTTCTTCTCTGATTTCTCAGTATCTTTTTGGTAACAAGAATGGAGATGAATACAATATTCCAGATGCCATTGCATCAGTTACATAATCCTTCTAAATTCTTAGTGTTTCCTTCCTCTGATATCTGAGCACCTTACACTAGAAAGCATAATCATTCAGATATATTTCTCTTGCCACTCAGCAGGGTCTGGACTTTGGCTTGTGTGACAACATGTTTGTGGGAAGACTGTTTAAAGAAGTAGCTTTTATACTTTGCTCAGAAGGTGCTTAAGTTCATGGTTTTGCCAGTATCTTCCATGACACAGTAAAGATATATGGGTAAGTTGCCTAGAAACACTTATCTGGGTTCTGCCTCAATATGATGCGTCTACACATGCACCATCAAACTTCTGTGATCCATTTTTGCTACCAGAGTGCATTTCAGACTCATCAAGTTTATTTTCAATTATTTCCTTCCTATTGAATATCTAGGGTAGGATTTTCAAAAGGACTCAGTGTTGGCCTAACTCTGCTCCAAGTGAAATCAGTGGGAGTTTTACTGTTGATTTCAAATGGAAGCAGAATTGAGACAAGGCTCAACACTTAGGATAGTCCCACCCTCACATTTTACACTTCTTTTCTCCTAGCTGTATTAGTTTGCATGTTAGCAGGTTGAATCCTATTTCCAGATCTTATTTCTAACCTGTGTTTCATTTCACTTCTCTCAGTGGTGTTTGTGCATGTCAGTTTACAATATAATATCTGTAACTTTAATTTGATTCAAGTATTTTTAGTGTGCCCATGGCGCTATTTAGCACCTCTTCTACATCAGTAAAGGTGACCAACAATGCCTCAACGGGCCCCCCCCCCCCCCCCCACAAAAAAAAAAAAAGAAAAGAAAAGATGTTTTTTCCCCTTTATGATTTACAGAAGACCTGGAAGTGTTTTTGAAAGAAAAAATCTGGGGAGGAGGAAGCTTGACTTGGTTGTTAATACTAGCACTTCAGATCATGGCTCTGGAGAAATCTTTATAGAAAACTATAGAGGTAATAGAATTATGACATTACAATTACCAAGGAAAAAAATACGTTTTCAGTAAGGAAATTATTTTTATTCAGATTCTTTAAAACTTTATATATAGTAATAGCTATTTAACGCCAATGTTCTACAAGCAGTTGGGAGAAAAGCTGTTTTTGCTAAAGATTCAATATTCTCATCTCTAATTAAGGGCTGAGAAAGCTGACTATCCACAAATCCCTGAAACCCCACAATGAATTCTCTATCAAAATCTGGGAAACTTGGACCTGACATTCCTGATATTTCTCAGAAAAACACAACCTCTTTCAAGACCTTTATACATTATAGAGGAGCACAAGGAGAGGTGGGGATAGGAGGGTGAAGGACACAAGCACAATCTTTTCCCCAGGCAAGGTCACCTTCAACATATTCATAATGGACAATCAGACCTAACATTGATCCCTGCAACACTAATACACACATCTCTCCTGAGTTCAATACTTTGCTATTTACCAATAAAAACTAGTAAATTTTCAAATGATTTTCAATCCGTTTCAGGGTCATATCCTCACCAACTTGACTTTGTTTTTCTAGATAAAATGGAGACTACATCAAACACTTTACACGTCTAAATTACATCTATAGCTCTCCCTTTCTTCACTACCTTTGTACTTCTATCAAACAGAGCAGGCAAGTTTATGTGGGATGATTTGTTATTTAAAACAATTCCCTCACTGCTGTTTATTGCTTACTCTTCTGTATATTCCCTAGGTGCTAAGAGAATTGTTTTTCTTAATAGTTGTTCCATTAGTTTAGTAGTGATTAAAGGCAGATGGTAATTGCCAGGATCACTCTTTTTCCTGTGGCAATCACAGAAGGCACAAGGTTACAACCCATACAAGAAAACAAGCTCCATATGTGCTTAAGTGAAAAGTCTTAAGCAGAAAGCAGCAGCAGCTCGAAAAAGGACAAAACTACGTATTGTTTTAGAAAGAAATTGTATTTATTTATCTTTAAGCATAAAGCATACATTTCATTATAAAAATGAATCTTTACATGTTACTTTTATACCAGACTGAGCAAAATGCTGAATAATATATTGTAGGGAACAATCCTGCATTGGTCCCCAGGCAGTAGAAGGCAAATAAGACTAGATAATCCAGTAAACATTTTCCATCTCTAATTAGATTCTATGAATAAGGCAACTGGGCGTAGCAAGGACAGATATGCCCATCTTTGTAGCAATATGGCATACATACAAGGCCACAGGTGAAGTGGGTTCAGTCCAAAAGGTGTGCATATTTATTATGTTCCCACAGCTTATGCTGTGAAACTGCACTTTAAATAGAACAACTGTAACTGTTTATTAAATAAACACATTAAACAAATCAGAGGTACAAAAAATTAATGGTGATGAGGAATCTATAGTCTTCAAATACAGTGCTCTCGTCTTGGGTGAATGCTACAAAGGAGAGTTTCAACCAATTAATTTTTTTTACAAATGTCATTAACTGCTGCTCTGATTTAGCCCCAACAGCATGGAATCTGCATCGTTTGCTTTGGCAGTAGGTGACCAAAGAGGTTTTCAGTTCATTTGCTGAATGTATTTACTCTTTTGAGGTTCTGGCAGATTGCACCTCAAGAGGATTATAGCAACATTTCAAAGTTTATAAGGAATTTTAGGTGTACTGTTTATACTAAAATGTAAATTTTAGTAGTTCACTAAATTACCCTTGGGTGCACTGCAAGCTCTTGGACACTGCAGTGGTAAGAGCAAGTGAGTAATTGCCATGATCTGCTTTTAAAGATCAGGTATTACCATTTCCAGCATATTAATCACATCTTTCAATTTATTTGTTGTTCAGTCCATGTCAAACTGACTACGTATTTCTAACTACTGAACTTCAAATCAGCTTCCAGTCATAACTGTACCAGTTGCTGCTGGTCAGAGTGGACATTGCATAACTTTTAAAACAAGTTTTAGATGGTCTGCAAATGACCTAATTGCAAGATTTGTTTAGAACAAATGTATGTGCCCTGTTCTCCACAATGGACAAGCAGTCATGTTACCTGAACCTGATTTATCAACAGCTGTTAAAATTGAGAATAATTTGATTTCCAAATGAGCAGCAGTACACAGGCAGCATCTGGAAATACGGAACATTCTCTCAACGAACAACAGTCCCTTCACTGAGGGCTTGTGTTGATGGCATTGGAACCTACTGCGGCAAAAGCCTGGCCAAAGCAGAAGCATCTGATCTAGTGAAAAATGCTCTATTTCTGAAGTTTTATGGAGCTCTAATTATTAATGGAAGATAAAACTACAACATTACCATACTTACCCATACGCCAGCACTTATCTGGATGCACCTCTGTTAACACACGGCTCCAGGATTCTTATCAGATTTGTTTGTGTTAATATCTTCTGTATCAGCTAACTTGTCAGGATGTTGATTGCCAACGCTTCCACTTCTGAATGGGCAAGTGGATCAATATACAGTGCAAGGTCTTTGTAGTCACTGTGCTGATGAACCAGGTGCTTGTGCCTCATTCCTTAGTAAGAGCCCATTCCCCACAAGAAAGAACAATCCTCCGAATGGCACAGCACAGGCAGCTGCTGTGGAGAAGACTGTGATGTCACAGGGGAGAATTAGAATGAGTAGCAAGCAGCAGCAGGCCAAGCTCTGAAGAAACCCGTTTTATACAAGTGTCCCCTGGTTAATAAATGATTGAAACCAACTGTAGGATTCTCTCTTCGGAGTTTTCCAGGACACGGTGCCAGCTCCTTCCCATTAGCAGGGCTGTTCAATTTGGCCAGAAGTGTGCCTCACTCGCTTCCACAGCCAAAAGACAGCAGCTCAGGAATGTCCCACCTGCAGTTGAAGTGGTCTTTCTGCGCCAACTCTTTCGTACATACAGCAGGTAATGGCTTTACAAACATGGCCGTCCATGGAGCTGCACCGCTCAACCACCATTTCTCCACCCTCCCATTACAAAGCCAGTTGTTAAGCAAAGACAAGTTTTGGTTTTACTGTGGTATGAATGTGAAATGCAACTGTAAAGACCTGTTTCACTATGAACAATGGAGAAGAGAGACGCCTCAAAGGACTTGAGGGTTCTGCGAAGAGGGACAGAAGGATATTCCTCATCATAAGACCTTACCTCTGATAACAACACTGCTTGTCCTGTCAGGTAATCACAGCCAACAATCAGCCACAAAGCAGTAACTATGAGAGGCAGTCAGTGCCTTTGAAGATCCATGGAAGCAGTTGAATCTGGTGACTAACAGCACTGGAGGCCCTTCTTGGAGCAGCTACCTCTGCCTTTTAAGAGCTCGTGTTAAGCATCCCATTAGGTCAGTGATCCCCAAACTGTGGGATGCGCCCCCCCCATGTTCAAGGGGGCATGGTGGGGCCCAGGCTGGCCTCCATGAGGGTCAGGGAGGGAGTGCCACTCTGCCCCGTCCCACTCTGCCCCGTCCCCGGCCTTGCCCCCCAGCTCCTAGGGGGGCACGGACCAAGTAAGAGGGGGCACAGATCAAAAACGTTTGGGGACCAAATGCAGAGCACCGCCACTCACTGGGTGTCTAATGTCACTGAAGATCTGCTGTAAAACCATAACCTTTGAAGCAGTCCCCACCAATTGGGCCAGTGCTCCAAGGATCACTTGGCTAACAATGTGGCAGCTCAGATCAACACACTGGAATGGTTGTGTTTATAGCCTTTGTGGTATATTTGGTGTCAATTCAACCCTGCCTTAATACTCAGTGTATTGTTGAACAGTCTTCTGTTTGCAATGGATTTTCACCAGGATTACCACCCCAAATGAAACTCTGGGCTAAGAAGTCAGTGCCCTGAACACATGAAGATATTAAGGAATTTTCTGAATCACAAGATAATGACCTACTATTAAAGGGGGGAACAAAAACAAGTATTACAGCCTGATTTTGCTTTTCACACAGAAATCCACTTAAGTAAATGGAGTTACACCTGGGTAAGAACAATGTGAAAGCAGAATCAGGCTTCACATATAAAATAATTGCATGCAATTGCCCTATGTAACCAGAACACATAAGGAAGTAGTGAGGACCAGAACTGAGCAAATAATGAATTCTTCAGTTTGAGGACCGAACCTGAAAAATCTGGAAAAAATCCAGTTTGATTTGAACCAAAATTGATTTTTACCAAAATCTGTCAAATCAAAAAACTAAAAAAATCATTTTCAATTGACTGAAATGTTTTGGGTTGTTTCTAAACAAACTTTAAATTATTTTGTTTCAATTCAGCTATTTGAGTGATTTTCATCCTTTTCTAAAAAATTAAATTGTCCAAATTTGAATTCAAAATCCTGTTCCAAAGTGAAAAGTTAAAATGTACCATTTCAAAATGAAAAAGTCAAAACATTTTGACTTCCCCTCAGCCAAATCTATTTGTCCAATTCTACCTAAATTCACAAAGTTTTAGAGCACTGAAAAATACTTCTGACAAAAACAATCTATTAAAAAAAATGCACCCCGCTCTAGTGATGATCTGTATGGAGGTAAGGGCTATGGTGATGTGCAGAATCCTTTACAGTGACATTCTCAGACTCTGCCATCTCCTCAGCACAGGTTTAACAGAACTAGGTGTACGGAGGATCCTGCAGCTCATGATGAGGTCTAAGTTCTGTACTACTGGGATTTAGAGCACAGGAGTGTTATCAACCCAGATGCCCAATCGCAATGTGGGCTTTGAACGATCAATGGCCCCAAATACGCAAACACATCACAGTGAGCATTAACCTTAACTGCATACTGACACCTGTGGCTTTAAGACACAGCCTCCTTTATCTCATGTGGAACATGCAGAAGGGAATGACTTCTTTAATTTTTAGGCACAACAACACACAGATGAAACTTAAGACTGGTCTGTGGGAAGCATCATTGAAGACACTTACCCTTGTGACCTCTCCTGAATGCAGAGCATGTCTGCGTCCTGTTAAACTACCATGAGAGGCAATGCAGGAAAGAGTCCCTTTGTGTGACTCAAGGCTTGAAGTACCACAAAGTGATTGATATGGAGAAGGGGCAAGTAGTTCCCTAAATAAACCAGGCTCAGAGGCAGTGTCAACAAGCACAGACAGTAGTAAGAAGGTTTTTGAGCTGTAGCTGCACAAAAGACAAAACTGGGTTTCTCTCAGCACAGGCTAATTGCAACTGTATATTTTTCCTCCACGAGACCACTGATAAATGGCATTTTAAATAGTCACTCATCTGCAAAATGCACATCCTTATCACAATTAAGTAACATTATGATTAGCAGAAATGTAAGCAGACTCAGCACAATAAAATCCAATTCCTACTCTTGGGGAGACTGCCAGGCATGGTGCTGCAATTTCTCATTTCCATTTTAACATTTCCCATTCTTCATTTTGCCACTAGTTAGTGGATGTTTTACTGAAATTACCTTTGCTGTGGAGATCAGGTACTGTACATATATGTAAATGTACTAAGCCTTTTATGATTCTAACTGCTTTAACTAAACTTAATGCAGTTCTACCCCAGTAAGGATTTCAGGAGCTTTTTCTTTTTGTGAACAGAATTAATACATCAAGGTTAGGGAACAACAAATCCAATAATATTGAAAAGTGCTTCTTACACATTACAGAAGGTCAACTAATTAGTGCACAATGTTGCTATAATACTTTGATTCACTTGCAGGCAACCTACCTGTACTCCACTATATTGAACTCAATGCCCTCCATGTTCATACATTTTAATATTGTAATGAATTGAAGAAAATAAAAGCATGGAATGAAATAAGCAAACTATAGTTGAAAAATGTGGATGCTAGATGAAGGACCCTATCCATATTGGGCTGTACATATCCAGCTGGAGAACTGAGCATAAAGACAACTGATTTCAACACCTCACTTTTATTTATTGAATTTTACATAACATACATAACTGATAAATATAGAAAGGGAAGCATCAACTCATATACCACAACAGTGTGTTTATGTCTTGTGCTACACCAGGCAACAGAAGGAACGTCAAGGCAGACTCTTAATTTTTGGAAAGAAAAAGGTACTTTCTATATGTCTCCTGTGAGTAGGATCTAGGCTGATGAGTAGGTCCCCAACCTCGCAAAGAGGTTTCCTCAGAGTCCTAATCTGGTGCACAATGAGATAGGAAAATGAGGTAAAGGAATCACTGCAGAATACTTGAAAAGGAGAAATCACATACATAGCAAACAGGCAGGAAACTGCATATAAAGTTCTTTTCCTTAAGTTAGCTGTCAAGATAAAGGCAGACTTCAACCTCTGTTAGTGCAAAAGACATGGAACCTAGAGTAAATAACAAAGCCAAGTCTCAGGCAGAAAAGACTGAACACCATGCAAACACGAGGTTTCAAATATACTGTTGGCAGAACTGATGCAGGAGGCATTTTCTCTGAACAAATATAATTCAGCATCAAGTCCTCTACAGGATGAGAACCCAACTTGTGCAAGCATTTTAGCTGAGCTCTTGTGCAAGTGTAATCCCATCAGCTCTGCTACACTTGCTGGCTCCACATTAGTTGTGTTGATTTATTAATACATTTATTAAGTCTCCTTTCTCTGTGATAACTAAGGACAGGTTGTCCTCAATAAAACACAACTTGCTACTTTCTCCTCTTGCATAACTTATCACAAAAAGGGTCAGATTCCATGGGGACATGCCTGGGTGAAGAGAAGGGTCTTAGAAAATACCCTAAAGGAGGGAAGACTCAGTGTGCCCTAAAGGAGACAATCTCTAGCAAAAGATTACTCAACGACCCTGGGCCTTCCATCAAGGAAGTTCCACCCAAAACTCTGTAATCATAACTGTGACTAATAACAGAAGAAGGGCAGCTGTGTTCAGCTGGTATGCTTTGTCACACAGTGAGAGACAAGTCTCTGAGACAGATAGATCGCAGGACAATTATGGCTTTGTAAACGACATCAGGACCTTGAACTGGATTCAGAGTTTAATAAGCAACTCTGAGTATATCACACCATTGCTCTGATAGAGTGCAAAGCAATGGTGTAGATATGCCCCACACGTTTTTGCTTAGCAAGGTGGCTATGTGTTGTACTAGCCTTAATTCCTGGGTGGCATTCATGTTTAACCCCTGTATAGTTTTGTGTAACAGGTCTAGACAGGAGGCAACAAAAGCATGGATCTTCATGGCTATGGTCCTCATCCAATGAAAAAGGGTCCAATCTTCTGGACAGCTATAGAGAATAAAAGATTATTTTGACCACTGCTGTCTGGGATTCCCAGAGTAGACATGAATCTAGAAGAACCCAAGGTGCACATCATCAACAACTGGGAGATGGAATGGGCAGATATTTTCAGCTGAAGGGAGTCACAAATTCTGCCAGTTTCTCAAAGTTTTCTCTTTGCCAACCTCCATCATCTCTATTTTGTCCTGATGGAGCTAGCTTCTTTTCATTCGTATGTCCTTATGTACAGAGGCATATCATCAACCAATAGGAAATGGAGAACTGAGTGTTGTCAATATACTGTGGGCATTGTAGCCTGTACAGAATCTTAGTATCTTCCTTAACAGCCTCACAAACTTGCTGAGTTACAGATGACAGGATGTTTCTCTGTAGCTCTGTTGAAGCATGGCTGCTGAAATGAGTCCAAATCTGAGTTAGTACAGTATACAGATCTGCAAGTGAGAACAAGGAAGCCTCTATTCTATGTTCACGTGAGAACTTCCCTTCTGGGAACTGGCCAGCATGGGGAAAGGGGAAGAGGCTTACAAACACTTTATATTCCTAGAAAAGGAATAGTCCGATTGTAAACTCTTCGGCGGGGGGGGGGGAAAGGGGGGGGTCTTTGCATTCATGTGTGTCTGTATAATGAATACCACACTGTTGGCACTATGCAAATACTACATAAAAAGGCCTAGCTGTATTTGCACAATACCTATTCAGAGAGTCCATGCCTTTGCCTCAACTCTGAGAAGTTGTTTCTTTGTGGGAGATCTCAAGTCTGATCTTGGGAGGCACTGAACATTCAAGTTTCCATTGACTTCAATGGAAGTTGAGGACACAACACCCTCCAGGATCAGGCCTGTTTAGTTTAAGTTACAAATCTTGAAGAATTAGTTCTTCCTGTCGCAAAGTCATGCTTCCTTTAATAATGGCTTCAGCAAAACTCCCTGGATAAAATTCTTCACATTCTGACTGTAACAGGTACTCTAAAGTTTTTACAGCATCCATCTCACTAGCAGCCAGGATGTTTGTCCTATTTACTACTTTCATTGTGTCCATCTTCGCATCCTTCTCCCACCAGCACTTGCACAGAGCAGGCCATTAGAACAAGAGGCCAGACAGGCTTTCTTCTGCCTTTGGCAAAAAACTCAATGGTTGAGCACTTTCCTTACCCTAGATGACAAAAGAAAAAAGCTCCACAGATGTTACCTTCTGACATTAGATCACATTAGAAGCAGCAAAAATGCAAAAGTAAAAAGAAAATCCCTCCATCTGAATCCTGTAGAATATTCTTCACACAATGGCAACTGCTAATCCACCCCACTGTTCCTTTCCAGTTTCATCTCAGATAGTAGGGTGAAAAGTTACCTTTCTGTCTTTTCAAATAAACAATATGACAGCTCAATTCCTACACATAATTGCATAACATAATATCATTCTTAGCTCCAATGAAGGATCTTCTATGTCTTCTATAAGAATATTTACTCCTTCCACTTGAAAATCATGCCTTCCAAGAGGAGGCATAGTCAGAGAGCCAGCGAGGAATACATCAGAATTGTTTCTTGCTAGGATTTAACTGAGGATCCTGGAAATCCAAAATCAGCAGCTGCCACTAACGTTAAATGACTAAGTTAAATGAAACTCTCCACTAGCTACCAATAATAGCAGATCTTATATCAGCAGAATGTAAAGATCACTTAATTTAGATGGATAAGCTCTTTGGGGCAGGCAATATGACTTCTTATGTTTGTGCAACACGCAACTCAATAAGAACCCAAATCCTGACTGGGGACTCTGCGTACTACTTGAAACCACTACAATACGAATCCACTGAAATAATTTCCATAGCAAAATGATGGCTTTTGTTTTCATGAGGTAAAAGGTAATGGTTTAAAGCGGTACATTCTTTATTAAGCAATAAAAAGACACAAAAATTTAATTACAATGGAAATGATTTCAAGCTCTTGGGAGTTCTTTCAATTTATTTTTAACTTGAAATCTAAGCTTCAGAGTAATCTGATTGCCATTATCTGAAAAGTCTTGATTGTTGTACGACGCTAATAATAGCTTAAAAGGAACTCTGCTAACACAGGTTTGCTGTGTCCATATTTTCTTCAAAGTAGCAAGTTGACCCAGCTGGCAAATCCCAGTCCAAAGGCGACAGAGCAACGAACACTTACAAGAATATCAGCACAAGTTTTGAGCACCTACAAAGGAATATTAAATTAAGGCAGTCCAGGCATTTGTCAATAAAACTGGGTCTTCCACTCTTCAACCAATAGCATAAGCATTCTAATAGAGCTATATTGGCAAAGATTAGCACTTTGGTGAGGGATACTGATCAAATACCCTCCAATATTATTGTATGTACTAAGTTTGGCAAAATGGAATTAAAGTATTTGTTTAAACATAATTTAAAATATTATGTTTAGAATCCCAAGTCGCTATCAAAATGTATAGCTTTAAAAGCTAAATATTTTAAAGTCATCTCCTGCTTTACCTACCTGTTAGGACTTATCCTCCAAGTTCTTCACTACACCTTCTGCAAGTGATAAAATTGCTAACACACTGAAGCAGGGTAAGACATGCAGTTTTGTGTCCCATGTCCCAATTGCATGTTAATATTGTCAGCTCTTGGGAGAAGAAACAGAATGCTGTATCCAGGTCTAGGCTGAAAAGAGCTTTTCAGGTTCATCATTTATATGTTTTTCTTTGCAATGTTCTGTTAATAAGCTGGGCTCGTAAACAGTTTTAAATTTAAAAAAAATACTTTTTGGATCACCTTTAACATCTGATTTCATCATATATTTTTAATATAAATTTGGCCCAACTGAACCATAACCTGTAGGTGAAACTGGTTCGGTCTAATACAACTGCCATACTGGGAATTGTTTTGAGTTTCCAAAGAAAAAATATGCAGCCAGTTACAGTAGTTGATGCTCACTCACTGAAGATGCCTGTAACCACACAAATTCCAGCTCAGGTAGTTATGCTCAAGTCTAACTGGTTTCCTGTGTTTTCATTTGGATAAGGAATTCTTCACTTCCCCTCCTAAAACTCTGTCCAGGAGCCCTGCTGTTGTATTTCCATTATAGAGACAGTGGTAGTTCAATGGCAAGTGGAATGATAGGATGACAATATCGCATTCTATAGATATTACCTGTACAGCAAATGTAACTTGATGCTATGTAGTGATCAGCTGTAGAAAAACACCCCAAGGCTATCTTAAAACATTCTGTAAGTTAGATAGATATCTGTTCACACACTTCCTTATCCAAGTCATTCAATAATAGTATGAAACATCCTTTGCCTTCCTTTTACACAAATGCAGAAAAGCAATATGGATAAACAGTTTGAATGATCTTCTAGAAGCAACTCCCTACAGAAAGGTCTGCTCCAAAAAAAGGATGCTCTTCCATTTCAGGTTTCCAGAAATCAGAAGAATATAAGAAATGATGAAAAACTATCTTTGCACCACTTCTTTCCAATCAGCTTCTAGCTTACCCTTATGCAATTCTCAATTCCAATTATTTAAAGGTTCAATAAGCCTGGAAAACTAGTAATCATGAGGAAAATAGGTGTCATTTCAATACACTTGGTTTCTCTTCTTTTTTTAGTTGAGCATACTGACTTTTTTGTTTTGAAACAGTACATATGCTTATCTCGTTTGTGTAGGTTTAAGCATAACCCCAAACTGGAGAGCATATTCCTTTTCCAAACAATGCAAGTCAGCTATTAGTGATGATATATATCTCAATAAAATGTGACTGCACCAATGATGTAGAACCAACCACTCAAACTGGAAAAAAACATCTCAGACTGAAGCTTGGTACCAGAAATATCAAAGAAAAGGAAAATGAGAGGTGTATCTATTTGGTGGAACAGCATTGTCACTTCTCATAATATATCCGCTCTGTATATAAATAGAGTATTTCAGCCTTCAGGCTATAGGTCCAGGACATTTCACTAGAGTTAGAAGCCCTCAAGGGAATATGCCTTTTATAGGAACACTCCACTGGTAAGAATGAAAGATAAGTCATCCCACTAGGAAATGAAAGTGACTCACCTTGATCAGAAAAATGGTTACTTACCAGTAACTGATGTTCTTCGAGATGTGTTGCTCATGTCCATTCCACTATAGGTGACTGCACACCTCCGTGCATGGTTCCCAGAACTTTTTCCACTTATCAGATCCCGTAGAACCGGCTCCAGCGCCCTCTGGAGCCCTGCGCACATGCTGCGGTATACGAGGTGCTACTGGCCCTATGCCCCCAGTCCCTTCTTTCTGCCAACTCGGGCATTGGGGACGTGGGGTGGGTTGTAGAATGGACATGACCAACACATCTCGAAGAACATCAGTTACTGTTAAGTAACATTTTTTCTTCTTCAAGTGATTGCTCATGTCCATTCCACTATAGGTGACTAACAAGCAATATCTTTCAAGATGGGTAGGAGTTACTGGTGAGCTGCCCTCAGCACCGCTCTACCGAATCCCGCGTCCTCTCTCACCTGCTGGACGATGGCATAGTGGGATGTGAAGGTATGCACCGACGACCAGATGGCAGCTTTGCACATGTCCTGCAGGGGCAATCTCTCTAGGAAGGCTGTAGACAAGGCCTGAGCTCTGGTTGAGTGCGCTGTGATGGTTCCCAGAAGTGGCACCCTCGCCTGCTTGTAGTAGAACTTGATGCAGGATGTAATCCATGAGGAGATGCGCTGGGTTGACAGGTGAGCCTTTCATCCAGTCAGCCACTGCGATGCGGAGCTGCACTGATTTCCAGAACGGCTTTGTACACTTGATGTAGAAGGCCAGGGCTCATCTCATGTCCAGCAAATGCCATCTCTTCTCCTCCTCTGAACTGTGAGGCTTGGAAAAAAACATGGGGAGAAAAATATCTTGGCTACAATGAGATTGGGAAACCACCTGGGTTAGGAAGGCAGGATGCGGCCTCAGCTGGACCTTGTCCTTATAGAATACTGTATAAGGGGGCTCCAAGAACAAGGCCCTAATCTCAGAGACCCTCCTGCCTGAGTTAACAGCCACCAGGAAGGCTACCTTCCATGAAAGCAGGAGCAGAGGGCATGAAGCCATGGGTTCGAAGGGGGGCCCCATGAGTCTCGAGAGGACCAGGTTGAGATCTCAGGGAGGCACCGGGTCACGGACCTACGGATAAAGCCTCTCCACCCACTTGAGGAACCTGACCGACAAGAGATGGGAGAACGGCCATCTCCCCTCTAGTGGCTGATGGAAAGCTGAAATGACCGCCAGGTGAACCTTCAACGAGGCCAGTGCCAGACCCTGGAGCTTTAGCTGGAGCAGGTACTCCAGGATTGCCTGTATAGGCAAGAGGCTGGTCGGAATACCTCAGGACACCGCCCAACAGGTAAACCGCCTCCACTTAGCCCAATACATGACCTGTGTAGAAGGTTTCCTGCTGCCAAGCAGAACTTGCTGAACCTTCACCGAGCAGGCTCTCTCCGCCTCTGTCAGCCACAGAGCCTCCAGGCCATGAGGTGCAGGGAGTCCAGGTCCGGGTGCAACAGGAAACTGTGGCCCTGGGACAGAAGGTCATGCCACCTCGGAAGCTCTACGGGTAGGGCGATGGAAAGGCCCAGCAGCATGCTGACCCAGTGCTGTCTCGGCCAGGCCGGAGAGAGGAGTATAACGTTCGCCCGCTCCCTCTTTATTTTCAGCAGGACCTTAGACAGGAGCAGAATGGACGGGAATGCATACATGAGAGTTCCCGTCCAGTCCATGAGGAACACGTCAGAAATTGACCCAGTTTCACAACCCTGGAGCGAGGAGAACCTCGGGCACTTCGTGTTCCAGGCCGATGCAATGACCAGTCGTAGGGGGTAGAAACGACAATCCACCTCATTGTTCCTCACTCCTGGGAGGCGACAGGCAGTCAAGTGGAAATCGTGCCTCACGGCAAAGTCCCACAGATGGATCGCTTCCAAGCAGAGAGCCGAGGAGCACGCTCCCCCCTTGCCTGTTTATGTAAAACATGGCTGCGGTGTTGTCCATCAGTACCTGTACTACTCTGCCTGTCAGGAATCGGAGGAACACCTTGCATGCTAGGCGAATGGCCCTCAGCTCCTTCACGTGGATGTGCAGGCACCTCTCGTCCCCTGACCAGAGCACCTAGACTTGCGCTGATGTGGGCTCCCCACTCTACATCCAAGGAATTGGAGATTAGGGTGACCGACGGGACCAGTTTCCTGAACGGAACACCCTTCATTACTGCCCTGGGAGTCTGCCACCAGTTCAGGGAGGCTAGGACAGGCGGGGGAAATGTGACCACCCAGTCCAATGGGTGTCTGCTCGGCACACATACCAAGGTCAACCACGCCTGAAGCGGTCTGAGCCTCAGGTGAGCTCGTCTCACTACGTACGTGCAGGCTGCCATGTGGCCTAACAGCTGTAGGCAGTGCCTGGCTGTTGTCATGGGGTATTGGTGCAGCTGGGAGAGGATAGAGACCATCACCTTGAAACGTGGCTGAGGCAGGAATGCTCTGGCCTGGGAAGCATCCAGGGTGGCCCCGATGAATTCTATACATTGCACTGGGGTTAGTGTGGACTTCTGCTCGTTTATGAGCAGTCCCAGCCTGCTGCACGTGGAGCAAGTGAGGGTCATGCTCTCCTGAACTTGGGACATGGATCTGCCCCGATCAGCCAACCATCCAGGTAAGGAAAAATTTGCACACCCTTTCATCTCAGGTGGGCAGCCACTACCACCATGCTTTTGGTGAACACCCTTGGAGCCAGATAGGCCAAAAGGCAGGGCTGTAAATTGGTAGTGGGAGCCAGCCACTGTGAAACGGACAAAATGACTGTGGCTGGGGAGGAAAGACACATGAAAGTATGTGTCGTTGAGGTCAAGGGAGGCACACCAGTCTCCTGGATCCAGGGAAGGGATTATGGAGGCTAGGGAAACCATGAGAAACTTGAGTTATTTGACATATTTGTTTAGCCAACGCAGGTCTAATATGGGTCTCAGATCCCCCTTCACCTTGGGAATGAGGAAGTACCTCGAATAGAACCCCTTCCCCATTCTGCCTTGAGGGACCATTTCCACCACTCCTATGTTGAGGAGGGTGTCCACTTCCTGCAAGAAGAGTTGCTCGTGAAAGGGGTCCCTGAAGAGAGATGGAGGAGGGCTGTTGGGGTGGAGGGTAGATGTAAACTGTAGTGCATAACCCCCGAGACTATCCCAAGGACCCAACGGTCTGGGATAGAAGGGCCTTAACCTGTTTAGGAAAGGGTGGGGCGGATCCAGGAAAGCACTTGGGGTGCCACCCTCAGGTGTACCATCAAAACGTTCTCCTCCGATTGCCCAACCCCCTGGTGGCCCCTGCTGGGGAGCTAAGGATGATCTGGGGGGGGCTGATTGCTCCTTCTAAACCCCCTATTCCTATCCCTATTTCTATAGGGCTGAAACGGCCTAGGCAGAGGCCTTGGCTGCTGATGCACCTGGGCCATGACTGACGCTTGGAAGCCTGGGGTGCGTACAGACCCAGGGAGCGAAGCGTGGCCCTGGAGTCTTTCAGACCGTGCAGCTTCGTATCAGTCTGGTCAGAGAATAGAGCCGACCCATCAAAATGGAGATCTTGAATCGATTGCTGCACCTCCTGGGACAGGCCCAAGGACTGCAGCCATGAGCACCTTCTCATGGAAATGGCAGAGGCCATGGCCCTACGCACTGAGTCAGCAGCATCACTAGACATCTGGAGCACTGCCCTAGGCACCATGGTTCCTTCCTCCACGATGTTGGTAAAGTGTGCAGCCTGGTCCTGGGGTAGGGCCCCAGCGAACCTCCTGAGGGAGTCCCACAAGTTGAAATTGTATCTACCCAGGAGCCTGAGGGTTGGCAATCCTGAACTGCAGGCTTGCCATGGAATAAAAGTTTCTCCCAAACAAATCCAGGTTTTTGTTGTCTCTGTTCTTGAGAGTGGACCCTGGCTGACCTTGCCTGTCCCGCTAGTTGGTCGTGTCTACCACCAGGGTTCCTGGGGCCAGGTGAGTGAACAGATATTCAAATCCTTCAGCCGGGACATAATACTTTTTCTTGGCCACCTTTGATGTAGGGGCAACCAAGGAAGGGGTTTGCCACAGGGCCTTTACTTTTTTGAGGACCCTTTCATGGACTGGTAGGGCCACTATCACTGGGGCAGCCACTGCCAGCACATTAAAGAGGCTATCATCTGCCTCTTTTAACTCCTTCACCTCCATCCCTAAAGTTGGAGGCCACTCTCTTGAGCAGCTCCTGGTGCACCCTGAAATCCTCCAGTGGCGCCAAGTGGTCCCAGGAAACTGCCTCATCTGGTGAGGAGGAAGAGGACTGCCAAGGTACATCCTGCGGGTGCTCCCCTCCTGACAAAGGGTTGCACCCATTGAGGTCCATGGAGTGGTGTCTATGGACCTTCTCCTGTGCCAGAGGCACGGACTGCACGCCCCGATGACAGGATGGACTGGGGCTCCAGCCCCATCTGGATACCCCATGGGGCCCAATAAGGCCATTGTTGCAGCCATAGACCCTGGGGCCAACCCAGGGCTGACTGCACCACAGCTGTGACATTCTGTGGGGGCATCAGCTCTCCTGACAACTGTCCCTCCTGGGAGACCCCAAGCCATTGGACTGGTGGTGCTGTGCATGTCCTTGGTCCCGGGTGCCCTTCCGTGCTGGGGACTGCCCTCTCAATGCCTCCAATCGTCTCCGTCACCGCGATCGGTGCCAATGAACTGAGGTGTGCTCCGAAGAGCTAGAGGTTCCGGAGCGTCGTCTTGGTATCGATGACTTCCAGTGTTGCTTGCCTCACGGCCCCGCAGACTCCTTTAGTGACCCAGATTGGAGTTGCTCCGAACTCCACGGTGCTGAGCCAGACTCTGGCGACCGGGTTCATGTCGTGGACTGTGTGGTGCAGGCGAACTCTTCAGTGCCAAGTCCTCCAATGGTGACTGGGTTCTATGCCACCTTGGTGCGGGTGAACTCCTCAGTGCCAGGGATCTGGAGCAGGAGCTGTCCAAGTGCCGCCTGGCAGACCTTGACTGGTGCCGCCTCCTGGCATGCACTGTCTTTGGTGCTGGGGATCAACATTGGTGCCAAAAAGGAAACTCTTCATCCTGAATTGAAGCAGGCTGGCTCCATGACGCCAACCTGGAGCGACTGCTGGGGAGCGTCTTTGCTCTACCCCTGGTGGCCGTCTGGCAGGAGATCTTCCTCCCTGTACCAGGGATCTCCACTGCCCTTCAGGGGAATGCAACACAGGTTTCCCCCGTGACACCAGCCCCTTCTCCCTTGGCGCAGGGGAGAGCAGAGGTGGTGTAGGCAAGGCCAACAAGGCTCTTGCCGCCTGAAAAGCCTCCGGTGTCGACGGCGTTGGCAGGGGCACTCTCCCACTCCCAGGAGTCGGGGGAAGCGCCTGGATCGGAGATGCAGGTACTGGAAAAGACTCAACGGGCTGGGTCTGGTGCATCTCCGTACTCAACCCTGCCTGTACTGACGGCGCAGGGGAGTGTCCGCGCTCCACGTGATGCTTCTTCCTCTTTGGTACTGGTGATGTTGCTCGGTGCCGAGTCAAGGCTGGTGCTGGCGGTGCACTCTGCACCGAGGTCACGGTCGATGCCAAGGTGGAGTGCGCCGGCTCGGACACCAGGCAGCGTGTTGCCTCCATCAGCAGGGCTTCTAACCGGATTTCACGGTCCTTCTGAGTTCTCGATTTAAAAGCTCTGTAGATCTTGCACTTTTGTTTTCTGTGTGCCTCCCCCAAGCACTTAAGTCAGTGGTCATGAGGGTTGCTGAGCGGGAAGGCCTTCCCGCAGGAGGCACATGGCTTGAATCTCGGCGACCCGACTGGGGCATAGCCCAACCGCTCTAAGTCCCAATAGGGACTTGCCTTATCTCTAACTATTCTTTTAACAACAACTACTTAACTAACTAAACTACTTAGAATAACAAACAGTTCAAAGAAGGGGAATGGTACTTGCTGAGAGCAAGGCTAGTTCCAGCAACCCTCACAGGCGGAAAGAAGGAACAGAGGGTGTAGGGTGGCAGCACCTCATATACCCCTCATGTGCGCGGGGCGCCAGGGGGCACCAGAGCTGGCCCTACGGGATCTGCTAAGGGGAAAGTTCCAGGAACTGTGCGCAGAGGTGTGCACTCATCTATAGTGGAATGGACATGAGCAATCACTCAAAGAAGAATCTTCAGAATTCATCCGTGTGTTCAACAAAAGCCTCAAAAGCTTCAATTCAGCATCTGCAAGTCTGGCAAATGGGAAAATAGAAAATTATTTCTACTCCAGTTTCCTGACAGAATTGGTGAGGAGTACTAAAAAACTATATTAGAACTGCACAATGTCTTGAATGGAATTCATAAAGAATTCTGCTCTTCAACCCTCCCAGTTCTAACAAGCTTTACTTTTTTCTCTATGGTGAGAAAGCTTTAGCAACAGGTGGGTTTTGCACCATGATCCAAATGCGGTCAAAATTTGTGAGTACACTTTATCTCTGGTCCTCACACTAGTCCTGGGTTTTGTTAGTTGCGCTGTCCCAGGATAACATAAATTGTCTTGGATGATCATGGAAGAAGATATGTGGTGGTGATGTAGTCATGTCGGTCCCAGGATATCAAAAGACACAAGGTGGGTGAAGAAATATGTTTTATTGGACCAACTTCTGTTGGTGAGAGAGACAAGCTTTCAAGCTACACAGAGCTCTCATGGCTATATCCTGGACTACTGATGGCTCCCAAATTGAGGATCAATGTCTTGAATTAGCATCAGAGGCAAACTGGAGAGCCAACGGAGGAAGGAGAGCACAAGAATGATGTATTTTGGTTGTCTGACTTGCTGAGGATGTGGGCCATCACCTTCTGCACAAGATGCCCTTCCGTGTGTTGCTTCCACTTTCAGTCCCAGGTATAGTGAATTACATAATCCTCACTGGATCTTACAATTCTTAGTTTAGATCCCCCCATGCCATCTATACATGCTGGGCTTCCTTGCCAGGAACTTGACAGCTGTCAACTTCAAGAAGAAAGTAGCATCAGACACCATCTCAAGTCAATGGTGGCTCCTTCAAGATCAATCATCTGTGCAGTAGCATGATTCCTTCCATCGTTCCCTGGTTAGTAGCATTAGTATTAAAATGGTGTCCTCTTAACTGGGAATTGCTCTTTAAGGAGACAAAATATTGTTGCCACCAGGGCAGCTATTATTTTGTATTTCTGCCAAAAACTACAAACTCACATTAGTGGCAATGAGCTGTTCAAAGGGTTGGATTACTTCATTCCTTTTTGAAGGTGTGGAGTGTTCCAGTGGTGTCAAAGTCCAAAAATGGCGTTCAAGCAGGGAATAGCAAGTATAAGCCTGCACCAGTATTAGCAGAGATTTGATCTGGTTCGGGTCACAGGATTGGTGAGTACATGGACGAGAAAAATATAAGGAAAATCCAGATGTCACAGTAAACGATAGTAGTGATTCTTACTTAACAGAGCACCAATTCCATAGCATGATGCTATGCGCTGCTGTGCCGCAGAAGTATCATCTTTAAAAAGGGACATATTAAGAGCTGATCTGCCCTAATCCTTAACTATCTAATAGCAATTTTTGCCAGACAATAAACAAGCAAGTACATTTTGCAGTTTCAGTTGGATAAGACTTTTCTTTGTCTGTCTTGAGCTTTTATATAGCAATGATCTTCACTGCCAAGAACCATGTTGCAAGAGGCTGCATTTCAATGACATGTTTAGACTCCAGGAGTCACAGGGCAGAAACAGCATCTTCCTCCTGATTCTGTATAGCACTAAGCACTTTCCATACAACACACACAACATGTACCAAAATGGGAACAAACAACGCTCTGTTAAGTTTTCCACTTAAAATTTGGAGGCCATAATATTGAAATATCCACAAACTGGAGTTAGAAAGAACAAAACTGAGCTTCTTGAATAAAGCAATACTGTTTTACACAACAGACAACTAGCCTACATAACTCATTGCCACAAGATATCATTGAAATGGAGAGTTTCGCAGGATTCAAAAAAGGACTGGACATTTATACAAATAATGGAAACATCAATAGTTACAATTACAGAGGATTTTAAATAATGAAGTTTGGAAAGGATATAAATCCTCATGCTTCTCAGCATATGTCAATCACTAAACTGAGGGTGGAGGGAAGTAGGAAAAAACTGTTATGGTCCATAACTGCCCACTTTGGGGTTTTTTTGCACCTTCTTCTGAAACAGCTGCTACTGGTCACAGTTGAAGACAGGATGTAGTAGACTAGATGGACAACTGGTCTGATCCAGTAAAACATTTCCAGTATTCCCAATTTAGTATCAGAGACTTGCCTTTGAGATTTGCTATATGCAAAGCAAATGGGTTTATAGTAATTTTTATGGTTTGTTTAATAAGTTTCAAGGTGTCATTATAACAGAGAAACTCCATCTTTCAGATCATTCCTTCAACAGAAATTGAAATCTTCTCCATCGATTCCAAATGGCTGTGCAGAGACCTCAAAAGGCCTCAAAAATGTTTAACGCAACACTTTTACAAACTTGTAAAAACAGCAGTGTGTAGTGCAGCAACTGACAGGCAAAAAGCAAATTATTCAGTGATTAATAGGATTCATATAGCTGACTGAAGCAAATCCAATGAATATCAAATCAAATTACAGAGGTAAAGATATGAAGAATTAAGATGCAATTTTTCTCTTGTAATTGCAGGGAACTAATGTGAGGTACCACTAACACTGATTAACTATTCTCAACACATAAGGGGAAAAAGAACAAGCACAGCGCCAAAGTTGGTCCATGATTCTTTTTTATTTAGGTTTTTACAGCAGAGCCATCCCCATGGTTTATTGAGGATTTCTAAAGTGAAATCATACAAGATGACAATGCCAAAATGTTTCCTCACCATCCATCTTGGCTGTGGGGAGCAGCTTAAGTAAAAAAAAAATTTAGCATTCTGTAAATACCAATTGGTTGTGAGCTGCTATGTGGACAAGCACGTGCCTTACTTTCAAGATAAGACAGTTTCATTGTTCTTGAAGAGCAGAGATATTAAGAGGTGGGACAGTCTTTAGGGAAGCAGTGGGGCAAGTGATATAGAGGGATGAAATGCTCTTAGGCAGCCAATTTTGTTGAAGAGAGAGGTGCTGCATTCTGCACCAGTTGCTGCATTTTCAAGGATAATGTTTTCAAACCATGAAATATTGAAGTGGTTTTCAACCTGTGGTCCCATGGATGCCTGAGGATCCACAGACTATTACCATAAAACAGTGGTTTTCAATCTGTGGTCCACAGACCCATGGGGGTCTTCAGAATATGTTTAAGATTTCCAAAGGGGTCTACAACACCATTTGAAATTTGTAGGGGTCCACAAATGAAAAAAGACTGAAACCCCCTGGTATGTTGCATTGCAACAGTACAATCTGGAGTAAATAAAGGCATGTATGATCATAGCCAGGTCATAATCTGAGAGAATGGGATACATTCTCTTCATTAGCCATACCTGGTAGGAGGCATTTTTTATTCTCAGTGTTGTATAAATCCAGTGTCAGTGTGGGGTCCAAGTTCCAGAAGCTGCCTATGGATATTGGATACTACAGCAAAGAGGATCAAACTTAGTCATGTTCGACAGCTGAAGGCTTTGAAGAGCAGTTACCAATTGGCATTATGATTCTTCTGGGTGTGGACCAAGGATGCGACAATGTAGCTATTTCTAATTCTGCCAGCAGTGCTGATGAATTGATCAAAGAGCTGGATTACTTCATTCTTTGAAGGACTGGAGTGCATGGAACATGGTGGAGGTTGATGCATTGATATTATGCAAACACGGTACTCTCTTCCTGAACCATTTCCCAACAATCTGCCCCAGGCTGATCTGCTGGGCCTCAAACTTCCCACCATATTGCAACAGAGATGGCAAAGATCATAAAATGAATTTGGATGCACTGTAGTACCCGTGAAGAACAAACATCAGTGCGACTGACAGAAAAACTTCAATGTTTTCTGTGGACATTGGCAAATATTTGCAACAGAACTTTTTTGTAACAAAACATAGTATTAATTTGCACTTGCCCTTCCAGTCAATTTTCATTTGCCCTATCTCGTCACATTTGACTGGTAACACGTGCAACCCTTCAGGTGTTCTGTGTCTGCCTCTCCTTCCTTGTATGCAGACCAAGGAAACAAAAATAGTGTGGTCTCTTTGGGTGCTGGCTGCCCAGTTCTTCTACAACTGGCATGAGAACAGAGGAGTCACTGTGATCCCTCTACCACTCTATCCGCTTCCATGAGCATTATTTATCCTGAGAAGGAAAAGTGTTAGAACTAGAATAAGGTCGGTTATGAAGGGTACAGTGAAAACACCAGCTTAGTGTCCGGAGATAGAACCATCCCATCAAAATGGCACAGGAAGCCAAAACAGGTTCAAGAAATACCATCAGCAGTCCAGATTTGTTATAAACCAGACTCCAGTTGGTGGACTCAGAATCCTTCTGATAGCAACTGCTTTGAGGCAAGCCTTGATTGATCTCCACAAGGGCACAAAAGACCCCTGATTTCCAAGAGTTCTTGGCAATTACTACTTTGTTATTTGTTGGCAATGCCAACTGAGTGAGAATTCAAAGAGAGTACTTAGCAACATTTAATAACAGAAAGTAAATACTGCTATATTATGGGATGTGTACATACAGATACACATTTGTTACCTTTTGGTGTAACAGAATTGTATTCAAGGAGCCTCATTTTCTTGTATGTAAACATACATTCTGGACACATTCAGATATTCTGTTGTTCACCCTGAGAAGAGTTTTCAATCACGCATAATGAATAAGACTGAGAAATGTCAAGTAAGCAGAAATGTATTAGAAGGTAAACAAAAACAATTCAATATTACAAACAATGGTTCTCTTTTAATGTACCAAACAATGCCCCCATCAGTATTGATTGGTTAATGAATTTAGAAGCAATTTGCAATGTAATCACTCAGCAGAGCAACAAGGATCACAGAAAAAACTTTCAGAATTTCACTTTCTTCCATCAAAGTGTACAGGACAGCAATTTCAAACAGTTCACCATCAAGGAAAACATATTTCATACAATCTAGCACCTTCTCTTTCTGTACAACTCTTAACATAAGCCTTTGGCTTGGAAACCCTGAAAGGACAAAATGACTTAGTCAACTTGCTCATTAGCAAATCTGAGATACTGTGCATCAGTAGTGAGACAAATGATATTGTATATAAAAATCCTACCCCATTGTTCTCAGTGGGGACAATTATTTATCTACCTTTTACATCCAGTGAAGCCCATTTCTTGGCAGGACAGAGGCATCCTTAAGTTCTAGATCTGAAAATCTTCATTACTTCTTTTAAGTGAAATTAAATTTTGTGGGGAATGAATATGCACTGATGGGGAGTCATGTTGACAACATGACCCGACTGTGACCACAGGGACTTTCTGGGCTCCCATTGAGAGGGCTTCCCACATTCAGAGTTTTCCATTACTTGCTTTAATTTCAAATTCAGCAATAAAGGAACATTTTTCACACCCCACATTGCTACCAGGAGTATTTGAATTAAATTCAAACCCACAGGTAGCAAGGGAAATTTAACACAACTGAGAAACTAACAATTCAGAAAACACTTGAAAAAGCAGCTGCACTCCAAGATGACAGAGAAGATGTAAAATTACCATAGGCCAACAAGAGCTAAGGCCTAAAAAAGCTTGCTACAAAGAGGAGGGCAGGTGCTCCTGGAGTCCCCGGGTAGGACATGCACTCAAATAAGAGCATGATGCCCCTTCCAGATGATGGCGATTTTGAACATTCGACCAGCACGTGAAGACAGACCACATTTAAAAGGTAAAACAAACACCAAGAGAAAGGCCCATGTTGTATGGTCCCCCCCAAATTCAACAGGTTTATAGTGAAAGTTTATTGTTGTTCTTCCTAGTACAGAAGCTACAAGGTACATACAGTATAAAACGAGAACGGCCACAAAGCAAAGATGATACAGACATTCTGTTACAGTACAGTGGAGGAAACATTCTCTGCCTAATTTTTCCACCCTACCCCACGCATAGCAGCTAAAACTACTGACCCTCCCTCCCCTCCAAAAAATATTAAAATGAAAACTCTCTCGCTTCGATGCAGCGGGATTTTATGTCTTTTGGGGACACTGGTTATCACCTGTCAATATTTCAAGGAACTTTCACAAACTAAAATAACAAAAGAAACAAAAGAATCTGTGAAGATGGGAGTGACACGATCCATGTAGGATGCTCATGCCACACCGGGTTCAGTTCTCCTCAAAGCAAATGTCCTGAAAAGAAAGGAAAAGTCTGTTAAACTGAGAAATAGATCAATAAAAATGGTCAGAATTCAAATACAATAATGGAGAATCTGGAATGGGAAGACCTAGGTAATCAGCTGACAAATATTCCTGTTGTCTTTATAATGAACACTTCCACTCTTATTACTGACAATGCTGGGAGATTTTGAAGTGTGATACCCCTTTTCCTTCCATTGTCACACGCTACACAGGAGATTACACACCAATGAACGTGCATACTTGACAAATCCATCTACCATAAAAGGTCCCAAATAAGAATATCTGGAGGGAGAACCCTAGCAACGTGGGTGCTTCAATCTCATCCTCAACTCTTAAAAACTGAAAGACTAAGTGGAACACGTACCTTAAAGATACAAAAACTCCATATAATAATTGTCTTAGATATATTTAGTGCGGTTGAGGGCTCTCTCAGCAAGATGACCACTTTCATCTGTGATCTTCTCCCAATCCGTTTGTCCAACCACAAAACCAATGGCCCTCTTCCTGTCTGCATCCTTCTTTTCTTCCAGATCTGCCCACCTCACCTATGAAGAAAACAATGTCAGTAGGACAGCCCTTCAAGAAGAAACATTGGAACTCTAGTAGGCCTTTCCCTCACAAACTAGCATACAAGGAAAATTATTAACCTGCACTTAACCATTTTGATTCTGAAATTTAAGATCCAAATCATTCTCTCAAGGGAAGCGACGGAAGTACTACCAATTACATCATTTAAAAGTGAATGTCCTACATGTACCACAGAGTAGAGAAAAATTTTGCAGTGGCTTAGAGATGGACTAAATAATTAAGGCTTTTCCATTTTAACACTAATAATTCCGTGATTCAGAGCATAGTGGCTGCATTTATTCCCCTTTCTAAGACTTAGAGGAAGACTATGGCTGGATGCCTAGTGTTCACAGGAAACAAGATAGAGTAACAGAAAGACAAGAGACCACTGGAAAGCATTCTTCTGTGTGGAAGGATTGAGGGATACTGGAGGAAAGCCACAGAATTCAACAGTGCTTCTGTAAGGAATTACATAGGCTTACTTCTCAGTGTTTGCCAATGTAATATGCGCAAATCAGTATTCTCCTGGTCCCAAATGAAGTGGCACAGAAAACACAATGCTACAACGTTGAGCTACAATTTTTTCATAACTGTAATCTTTCTCTACATCTACCTTTTAAGCTTAATTACATAATGAAGACATTTTAAACTAGACTGAACAAAGTACAGGAAAACATACTTTAGGGAACAATCTTGCACTGACTGAGGGAGTCATAATCTAATAGTTCTTTTATATCTTTGACTTCTATGACATGTTTCTGAATGAATCTTTTCACTATATCACTCACTGTGCTAAGCTGCTCATTCGTGCATTTGATATGTCCCACCTTGAAAACAGCCACTTCCTCCTCTAAGGCTTCTTAAAGTCACTCACATCCTTCACCTCTGATCTGGTCAGACCTCTGAAGTCACCTTGCCACCCACACATACATCGAATGGGGGGATGGAATAGGGCATAAAAGTAGCTAATGGGAGGGTTGTAACCAGGGAACAGGCAGGAGGAGAGGAGGATGGCAAAGCTAGAGAAGCAGTATCTGAAAGCAACTCAGGATAGGTCTATACAGCAACTAGACACCTGTAGCTGGCCTATGCCAGCTGACTGGAGCTTGCAGGCTTAGGCTGTGAGGCTGTTTCATTGCTGTGTAGACTTAGGCTTGGGCTGAAGCCTAGGCTCTAGGACCCTGCAAGGTGGGAAGATCCCAGAGCTCCCAAGCCCCGAACTCTACACAGCAATGAAATAGCCCCATAGCCCGAGCCCTGCACGCCCAAGTTGGCTGGCACAGGCCAGCTTTGGGTTTTTCTTCACTGTGCAGACATTCCTTCAAGAACAGATCTCTTCCTGACCCTGACCCAATCCCAATCCAATCCAATCTCCTGACTCATTGGCCCCCAATGCCTGCCCCTCATTTATTAGCCCAGTTCCTCAGTCTACTTAGTTCAATGTCTCATTCTGCTAAGCCAATGTACAAGGAAAGAACTTTTACATTTATTTCTAATATCACTGATTTTGTATGTTTATATTTATAAAAATAAAATGTTAATAAATGTAAAAATGATCTCCTTGTTTAGTCAAGTAGGAGCCCTGGTGGGGATGGAACCTGGGAGAGCTGCACTCCCACCTTGCTCCTCCCTCAATTCTCATTCACCGCTGCAGATCTCTTATGGTTTATGAGCAGGTGCTCCACTAGAACAGAGCTGCTGTCTGTTAAACCATAAGACGTTCACCAGAACCCTGGTCCTCTTCTCCAGCCTTATTTCCCTCTACCCACCCTGCACAAACCCACACTGAGCACCATTCTCCTGCTAACCCATTCCCAGTTCACATTCTCCAGGTAAGTATCCCATATCTCTCGATTCTCACTGCCCATCAACCACTGTTGTCTTCCCCTGTCATCTTCTTGTCCTCCTGCCAAAAACTTCACAATACCCTCACTCCTCCTGGATCCACTGGCCAAAACTAACCCCCATCCATCCATGCTTTAAAAAAATTAAAGACACTCTCCACAAAAGTTAGCTTAGAATAAAGGTTGCTCAACTGCATTTCCTATAACATGATCATTAAAAATTAAGGGTATCACTAGAAAGGTCAACTTTAACATCCACACCAAACTCAATTTACATCTTGCCATGCAAACACAATTGTAGACTCCTCAGCTCCATGACAAACTTTCAGTTTTAACATACAACTAACCACAATGTACACAACCAGTTCCTCAAATTCCCTCTGAAATGCACAACCCGAACATCAAACTCATATTTTTTCATGCACAATTAATATTAGACATTATGATTACACACATCTATAGGGAATATTGCTTAATCTTACTGAGATCAGAGTTTGGGTTATTGAATGTATGTTGAAATTAAAAGGGAGTTTGTTGTGGAGCTGAGGACTCAGAGTATATTCTATTAATGCTTAAGGCATCAGACACAGTTCATTAGGCATAGATGTAAATTACTTCACTGGCAGTTTCCTTGATTTTTAGTGACTATCTTCTTAGGAAATGCAGTTAAACAACCTTAACTCTAAGATACCTAATTAGATGGTAGATATTATTGTTTTAAGTGATGCTCAAAATGCAGGTTTGTACATTCTTGTGTCTCCATGCATTTTTATTTTTCATTCATAGCAGTATTTCAAGCAGTAGCACAGAGTCAGCAATGATAAAGGGTAAAATTTATCTGAAGTCTATTTTTCCAAAGAAAAATCACTAAACTGAACCTGCCCTGACTTTAAGAACACGTGCTGTTTCCTCTGCTACCCTTGTTACAAAAATATTAGATTAACTTTAACAGAATGTAAGTCATCTACATAAGATCCATTTTATTTTCCTCTCCTTCCATATACAACACACAGTATAAACTTCCTAGCCTCTTTGCTCAGAACCTACACTGTATACTATGCCTTTTGTCCCCCCCACAAAACATACACCATACACACAGAATACCCATCTCCATGGCTTCTCTTGAAGTCTGCATCTTTCCTTAAGAACAGCTTATCTTTTTTCTAACTCTCAACATATGTTGTTAATCTTTGACCATATTCTCTAGTACAGTCTGCCATGGCATCTAATGGGACAATGAAATGAAAACAATGAGTCCACAGTGGTTCTATCTGCATGCAAACTGAATGAATGGTACAGACTGTGTTCCGTGGAGAGAATGCTATATGAGTCCCTTAGAAAAATTAAGACACTAGTGGAGTTTATTACCCTCTTCTTGCCAGGTTCAGAAGCACGTGTATCATAGTCATCGGGAAGCTGAAGATAATCCTCCATCCTGCTGGCAATTGCTTCCCAGTCACGTTTCCTCTTTGTGCCTGTCCGCAAGCCATCCAGCTTGTCTGAGAACAAACACAGAGCCTCAGCGTTAAGGGACAAAACTTGGGTAATACTCACACAAACAAGATGAGAGGGGGAACACTTCCAAAAGAATGAGTCTGTATTTCACAGCAGCAGAACTTGCAAATCCAGGTTGCGTTGATGAGTGGAATGATCTCTAGTTTGTTTCAACTCTGAAGACTCACCCCATTTCCAACTTTTCTTTATCTTTCATATTAATTTAGTCAGTAACATTCAGTATTGTTGTTTTTATGAGGGAGGAAAAGTTATCTTCCTGAAAGTTCACAACATTCAGAGTCCATGCTCAGCAATCATAACACAGCTGCTGGAAGCTGTTGGTGGAACAAGAGTCCCATATATTCTGCAGTTTAACACAATATTAACATCACACATTTTCTTCCCTGTGTTTGGTTTAATACTGTGTCAAACATGGCAAATCATGCAATATCAGGAACGTGGTATCCATCAAATTGTTAAACCTACTCAGAACTGTACACTAAGCAGTTTTTGAAGAACTGCTTCTATCGAACACAATATCCTGAGATTGCAGAAAGACTCAGAATCTATTATTTATGGTGTGAGAGATCACTCATACATAAATACTGTAGAAGCAAGTTTGTCCAAAGATCACTTTTTTCTTCTGTTGATTACTGAACCAGAGTGACCAACTTGAGAGATGAGGCGAAACAAAATGACATTTAATGAGTTATAAGAACTACTTCTTTTGGGCCATTTACTGAAGGCAGAGTGCTAGTGGTAATGAGACAAAGTACATTACGTTAAGGACTAGCAGGTGTGAAGATATGAAACTGGCTTTACAGAGCTAAAAGTAATTCCACCACCTTTTTTTCCGTTGGTGTTTACTCACTGCTTCATAATGCCATGTAGTATGTTTGTCACCCCAATATTTTAAACAATTTCTACAATCACTGCCACATTAATGGATACGTTACAGTTTTTTTGTGTTTTCTGTAAACTGTTGCCAGTGATGACAGTGACACTAGCTCAGAAGTCATTAATGTTATTAAATCACCCAACTCTGAAACTAATCAAATACAAAGCAGCATATTTGCTGGGCAGCAGAAAAGGACAGTCTAAAATGTGCATCCAGAGAATTTCAGAACATAGATGAGTTTGGTTCTTTTTAAAATAGCAAAAAACAGTGTAGTACTAGAGATCACACAAGACCAAAAAACAACTGTGATTTGTGCATACTGTAGTAAAACTTAATATGAAAACCAATAAAGTAATCCCTGCCTCATTCAAAGCTAGAATTTTCAAGAATCCATTATGCCCCATTTCACTGGGACAGATTTAAACCTTTCATCTGTACAAGCAAAGCATTTTCAAATCCCCTCCCCAAAGACACTGAATTACTAATTGTTGCACTGCATTAAGTTTCTTCTTTTATTCTAAGTCAAATATGCCAAATTTGTGTCCATAGAGAGATGCCATCTCCTTCCAGGAGAGAAACTCTCGACATGGGAAATTCCTTTATATTGCTTCAGCAGTAAAGGTGCTTCCAAGTTCATCTAGTATTATTCACAGATTACTAAACACAGACCACTGCTATCATAAGGGTCTCCAGAATAAATAGCATTGAAAAGGAGAGCAGTACATACATTTAGGAACATTTAAGTTATGACAAATAGCTAAGTCCAGGAACTCTGTGGTAAGGCAGTCATATTGACAGTTTTGCACTGGGAGTCAGAATTTTCTGATACAAAGTGCGAGTAGCAAGCACATCTAATAACCAGCATGAAAGAGTTAACTCTCCCACTTCGCCTGTGTATGACAAGAATCACAAATCGGTACCTGAGAGTTTTGCAACACTCTATTATAAAAGGGTGAGTTAAGGACTGTGCCAACAATTTGAATAATCCTTCCTTTAAGGATTCAGTTATCTCTGCATAGAATATGTTTTTAAATTTAACCTCTTTTTGTGTTTGAAGTTGGCTGCCCTTCCAGGGATATGTGCTTCAATCTAAGCTATAGTACTTCAAGGTATGTTCAGAGGCGCTCCAGAGCAGACACACCTTGAAGCATTCTCAAAGTCCTATTGCACTGATCATTGGCACATCAACTCAGAAGGGTTCCTTCTTCTGAGACAAGGTTTCACTTTGTAATATGGAGCTCACGATGGTAGTTATGGAGGAAATAATTAGCTTCCAGTTCTCAAACTTTAATAATTCTACCATTTAGAGTTTTAAAAAGCCAAGTGGCATGATCCTTAAAATCTGTATAACTTCTCAATAACTCACCTTTATTATTTTAATTATGAAAGGACCTGAAATCAGCCAATTACTTTTTATTTGTCAACACTACCTCCCCTTCCCCCCAAGTTAGAGTTTTCACATTTGTAATTCAACTGATAGTGGCCTGAGTGAAATGTTATTTGCATCCCAGAATAAAATTTTACAGTGGAGATAATACTTCAGATATTGTGAAGTTGGTTTCCGATTCTGTGAGGTCTGAACATCGCATTATTAAACCATCGCATTATTAAACTTTTAAAGAAAATATTATACTAGAAGAGGCAATTATACCTCAGTTAAGACAACAAGCGTCAGTTCATTTCTGTAAGCTGCAAATGGAATAACTTGCTGCATAAATACAGAAGGGCACATTGATATAGCAGTATTACATTTTAAATGGAAATGTGGCTGTGGCTATATCCAGAACAAGTATTTAAAATGGGCAGCAGTATTCAGAAGAGAAATGTACTGGTCCTGCCATAAATATTAACTAGAGTACGAACACTGGGGCAAGGAGATTTGAATGTGGATGGTGACTGTCACAGGTTCAGCCAAAAGCTAAACATTTCAGACATTCTCCATGACACATTGCAGCCAGTAAAATCCTGTTGTACTTTATTTGCAACAATATCTATAAATAAAAATAGAAAGCACAACAGAATTTGTAGTTGCCAAGGGATTTGGATGAATCAATCCACCAAAGAAATGTATTTTGTTTAAAATTCTGCCTTTCACCTTGTAAAAGCCTGTCTACTGGCTATAAACATGCTGGACAGGCCAGCATCTCCCAGGAAACAACCCAAATCTGGACCAACAAATCTATATTACAGCTTTACACACCATTAATTATACAGTTTTAATTAGTCATGGCTGAAATGGACTTTTAGGAATAACTATGGGTCACAAGCATTTCCCTGAAAATCCTAGGATGCATCAGATATAACCACTCTAAGTCCCAAAATGCAAAGTTTTTTAACCACAGTTTTGGCTGACAGTTTATAGAGCAACCTTCTAGGAAACAGCATTATTACAACAGGATTTAGGGCTCTTTGTAGCAATATGATACCTATTTTTAGTCCATTTTAATTTGCGTTTTCAACAGCTTTTTGTAGAATTTAGGCTTATGGATGGAGATGCTATTTATATCAAAACAGCGACAGATTCAGTCTCTTTCCAGGCTGAGATCTCTTTAGCAACTGGATGTGGTGACTGTGGAATACTGGTGTCCTGTCTGCTAGCTGAGGTCCTGATGAGAGCTAGTTACAAGATATGAATACAGCTGATGTCAAGATCAGTGGCTAATACAGTAATTTTGTTAGGAGTTTAACTCTGCAGTTTATTATACTTTTATTTATACATATTTAGGTTATGTGAAGATGATCCACAATGGCTTTTTTATAGTTTGGATTTATGATCTGGAAAGTGTATTTTAAACATAATTGTTTTGCTTCTATTTTTTATTAGATAGATTTAACAATGCGGGAGGTGGAAGGTTATTTTAAAAGCTGTATTTGTTAGTTTCTGCTGCAGCCCACTCTCAGTTTTGCTGAGAATGATACAAAAAGCATGATATATATTTAAACCAGTTTAATTGTTCTATGTATCATACATATTTTAGGCTTCTGTGTTTGATATTTGTAAAATGTGCATGATTGAGGGTTGTTTTTTTTTTTTTGACGGGGGTTAAAAATGTTAATTGTGTGTAATGTGACATTTCCATTCCTCTTATGTATATTTAAATGAAAAACAACAGTTATTTGGAATATAATACAAGGACCAACAGCTCTGAAATATTTTTTTAACACTACGAGTATTTTATGCTATGATTTCCCAAGCAACATTTTTTTTTAAAATGATCTTGGCAACCCCTAAGAAATAAGCTTAACAACAGATCAGGATTGTGAACACTATAGCAAGAATGCACACAATCCTCAGAGTGAGTTTCTTCTTTATCTGCTTAGCTGTTTGATGGGCCTCAGATATTGGGTAAAGGCTCATCCTTTGGTGCTGAAGGTATCAGGAAGTCAAGATGTTCACTCAGGATTTCAATGGCTCATCAAGAGAATGTGGCAGCAGAAGAGGTGCTGAAGCAAAGCACTTAGCAGGGGACAAAAGGCCGTTTATGTAAACAGGATCTTCTGGTGTAATTTCCATGGTGCAGTTAGGATTTGAAAACAAGGATAGAGAGGCATGTATCCCCTACCAGGCTCATAGTCCAAAAGGTTAGGCTGTTTACATGTAGTGGACTCTCTCTTTGAAATTTAACTACACATCTCCTTTCAGATATTTATTATTTTATCATAAAGGTGACTGAAAATGATCCTTTTACACAGGTTGGGTCAAAGATCCTGTTTTAGTACCATTCCTGAAAGAAACTTTGTGGTTCAAAAATTGAATATTAATGGAAATTCCTTTGCATGCACACATGCTCCATCACTTGGCCCTGTGCTTGCACTTCATTCTATGAAATCTGCCGATTTTGATGGAAATATCAGTTATAACAGATAGTACTTCGCAGCACAGCAACACTAACGTCAACGGCAGTGGAGTTAAAATCATCTCCTATTCCAGAAAGGTTAGTTCTGAATCGTATGAAAAGTGTCTCACAACTCTCACAGAATTTCATTTGAACAGCTGATTGTAATTTTTATATCTAGGTCTTTGATAGGAAGTGATTATGACTAGATCATTCAGAACCAGGTTCAGAATATGGAGCTTGTGCTGTCCTGTCACATGACAGTTTTGGAAGGCTCTCCAGTGCTGTTCTCTACAAAATACCTCTCTCAAGAAACAGTCTCTCCTTGATTATTAAATTAAGCATGTTCTCCTGTTGGCTCCAAAAAAAATACATGTAGAATAGAAGCATGACAAGGTATAGTATTTATGTTTCTAAGCCCTTTGTGACAGCTTAGTAAAACAATGAAAACACAAACAGCAGGGTACATCAGCCTTTCCTTCAGCCAGCAAGACACTCATGTTGCAAGACGGACGCTTTTTGAATTGAAGATTGAGACTTAAGAAAAAAATGTATGCATCATGAAGAATGTGGTGTAATGTGAACTGATTCTGTTGCCTATTTACAGCTCAGCGAAAATGAACAAAGCATGAAATATTGCATATTTTTTTCTTTTTAGACAAATGACTTTCCTTGAACAGGTGGAGGAGCACCAGTATGGAAATGCATGCTCAAAGTGTATAAAACACCTATGGCTAGAAACATTAGACTCTCTCTACCTCTATTATCACATAAAAGAGAAACTACTTTTTACATGGAAGAGAAATGTCTTGTAGATTCACATACACATCCTTGAGATCAATACAAAGCCATTTGGTCTTTGGCAGGGAGGCACAGCACAAATAAGCATATTAAAGTTCTGCACATACCATCAGATACCGACTATAGAAAACAGGAAAAAAGAAATACCCACCTAGCTTTGCCTCAGAAGTGTCCATCTCCCATTTGCTTTTCGGAATGTAACCCTAAATCATACACAGAGAGAAGCTCGAAGGATTAGAGACACACACACACACACATATCACTTTTGAACTGGAAAAAAGCATTATAACAGGAGCTTAAAACATTTCTTTTGGTAAAGTGCAATTCACAGTTAGCAACTGAGGGAAACAGGTTATTAGATACTTCAGAACTTCTAGATCCACTTTATATTCAGTGCTTTTAGCAGCCCTTGTGCATTGCTACAAAGAGTGCTGCTTCTGCAAACACAGACCAAATTTAACAGATAGCAATAGTACTGAAACTGTGTGCAGTTAATACATTATACTGCCCAATGTGGCATAGGTTTTATAACAAATGATCAGGTTTTGAGAATATTCAGTGCACTACATATACAACTGCAAAAAGAAATTACATTAGCCATATGATATTAAGAATGTATTTCCAAAACAATTCACTACATCCAGACCTCACTGAATATTCCTATTAAAGGAACAAACAAGAATTTAGGATGTAAAGTCAACTTAGTAGTGACTCTAACATTAAACGGTGAATCCTTTTTTATAACAAAAAGTTTTTACTAGTTTAAAGTTAGATTTTGTTGAATCATGAGATATGTACTAAATACTAAAACACTAAAAAAAGTGCTTATTGAAAAACTGCCAATTTATCATAGTTCAAACATTGCCTGTCATACAAATATAACTATTGTATCAATAAGTTAAGAGAAAGAATGCATTTTATATGTAATAAAGTATTCAGCTATTTTATTTCTTGCGGCTCAAAGTTTTAAATTCTGCAAGTATTCACTTGGTTATTCTCTTATGATCTTTCCATTTTACAGTGCTTGCTTAATGAGGATTTATTTATCCTATTTGTCCATGCTTTCTTACACACTCCAGTTTCAGCTGCTTAACTTGTTATAACACTATTTAATGCTATGTAGTCATTAAAAAACAAACATACTGAGACAGATCTTGTATTAGAAACTTTTTACAGAGTATTATTCTTTCTAGAAAAGGGTAAGCATCCCTATAAACAGGTTTCAGCAAGAGATTAGCCCCAATCCTAAAATCAGTTTTATTACACTAACTCCATTTCTACTCTCTTTATAGGCTCTCTCTAGAGATATTAGTGTATAGTGGCAGTATACAGGCTGAGTACTAGATTAGAGTATATCATTCCAGAGAGACATGCTGCTGTTGCGTATCTGGTATTTAAACACACCACAGCATGCCTCTTTCCAAGTTTTTATACAGTTCTAACTTTTACCCAGTAGTAGTTTCAGCATTTTAATAATGATTTTTAGTTTACTAAAGATTATGTATTTTAATTTGCAAGTAGTTTTTAAAATCAAATACGTATTTAGTAGGAACTAAGTCAGTCTGTGTCGCAACATTACACTGTAAATATCCATGTTCGTTACAACAAAAATTTTAATAAGTTGTACATTAAAACCTAAGGAAAAATTCATCTACCACTAGAACATTGCATTTAATGGAACGCTGTGCTATATGGACTAGTTTTACCCATATGCTGACAACACCACTGAATTAAAAATGTCAACACTTGATACCATCAAGCACAGAAAAGAACGTTTTTTCTGAACTATACAAAGAATCCAGTAGAGTCAATATATCAACATACGAGTGACTACGATGGTGTGAATTAAACGCCCTCTGTATTATGTGCTGAATCTGTACCATATCCTCCTCCTTCAGTTAGGATAAGACAAGATTCAGACTTCAACTTCTGGTGTGAGACAGTCTTCTCAGGGACATTTGCCAGTTGGCAGGAGCTTCAAACCCCTCCTTCTTGAAGGGGAGAACGGAAGTGTAACAAAATGAATCAAGAACTCCCACCAACTGCTCTCAAAAAGACAACATATGTCAAAAACTGAATTGTTCCACCTTTCTGTACCGGTCTGGCATGCCTCTCTCTGACTCTGATCACATCAGCGAGTAGCAGACATGAACTGTACTACATAACTCTGCTGCTTTTCCTCTGTGTTTCTGAATGGAAGCCGTATTTATATGTGGATTGCTTTTAATTAATAATTTGCTCAATTTTAACCCCCCCCCCAGCTTTCTCTTTGATTTATGCAACTCAAGTCTGTAGTTATATGTACTGCATATTAGAATCACACACACACACACACATTTCTAAAGGAAGCTCCAGAAAACTAAAGACACTACTGTCTGTTTTAGATATGGCCCATTTCCAGGCAATCAGAAGTTAATAGCCATGTCTTGCAAACAGTGAAGTGTCTTTAGATGGAACTCCTTCCTGATCACACTTTATTCAGGCTTATTCTCTCTGTCAAAGGGGAACTTCAGTAAAGAGAATAAATGAGTCACATCAAGAGAAAAAATGTTTATTAATCTCTACTTTGCCTAAGGAGATTTTTTTCTTTAACTTTTATATTTCCTTTCTCTTCTAGACTCTATTAGCGCTGAGCCCATTCCTAAGGAATAGTGAGTTTTCATCAGGAAGGCGGCCCAGTGTCTCTCAGAATCACCATGACCTCTTTTTTATTGCAATTTAGCTCTGTGGTAGTGGAAGCCAGGATTTGGCATGCACTTCATCAAGAACTAAGTAGATGCAGCTCCAAGAAGTTACATTTATTTAATAAACCATTGTGGCCTTTTAAATATTTAGCAAATAAAAGCCAAGCCTCAAGCCCGCTCTCCAGGTTTCAGTTATCTGAATGATATACCTCCTCTGAGTAATCAGCTATTATTAGCAACCAAAGATAGTGCACCTTGTCAAAGATGACATGCTTCCTACCAAACCTTTCTAAGAGGTAAGTACAGCATTAAGTGGTGTCAGACACTACTTTAGTCAAGAAGAGTTCATAAGACAAGTGCAAGTTTAAGTAAGCTAAGTTGAAATAAACTCTCTTCCCATCATATGGTTGCTACAGGTCTTCATATTTACACAGGATATTCCATATGTAACAGTACACATGCTTTCCCTTTCCCCAACTGAGAAGTTTCAAACTTGTCTACAAAAGGAGGCTCCAGTGGGTTGTAGCTTGTAGATTTGTGCCTGGAGCATGCTATCATGCTCCGTTGAGAATACTATTCCTAGTCATATTAAATATAGTCATGGATTTTTTTAAATCTATTAAGAAAAAAAGACCAAGATTTAGTAATAAAATCCTCTCAAATATGCATAAGAAACCAAACACGAAAAATTTATCTATTAGCATTCTACTATGGGGAGTGGCAGAGGACTGGGATTTATAACAGTTGAAGTCCATCTTAGTTATTTTAATAAAAGACACTTTGTTGGAGTTGGGTGAGGTGTCTCCTACCAGTTCGCTTTCTTCTTCTTCTGTTGTATCTTTCTTGGATTCTTCTTTCTGATCTTCAATATTAGCATCAAAATCCTCCATCTCCACCTGGTCCAAAACACACAAACAGAATTATGCTGCATTGCTTGACTTCTAAGTATTACTTACTTATCCAAAGGGCACAGAGTAGATTCCAAAGGCCAAGAAAGAGAGAAAACAGAATGAGGGGATTCATTCAGACAAATATATTGGTGCCATATGTGGTACTGGGACAGATTCCATTTTCTTCCCTACAGAAATGGTTTCATTTAAGTTTCTATTCTTGTCACAGAAAAGAATGGGGAATTTGATGAGGAGCAGTCACAATAATAGCCTTCTCCTCCAAAGATCTCCTTTTGTGCTACAGGAGCACGTAACAGTAAGGTATTTTCTCAGTTTACACACACACGAACTGTACACAAATTCATGTCAAACTCTGAATTCTCAAAAAAGATCCCAAACTTGCAACTTACATAATACTGGGAAGTGCCCTCTCTACCTGCCAACACGTTTCTACTAAGTTTTTACCTTTGGAAAAAACATAGATAATGGAGTATTATCAGATATAGGAATAAGTTATTCACATATTCAACCTTGCCCATGTTACTGATTACTTTTTTGGACCCATCTCTTTGTTGATGTTCACATATGCACCAAGGAATATAAAGCCCTCACAATGAGTGTACAGCTCCTCATGCCATTAATGGAAGCTGGATGCCCACATTAAGAGTAGAATAAATCCCAAGTCTATGCTCACACTCTCTCTTCCTAAGAGGTCAGACTTTTGTTCATCTTTTTGAGATAACTAGTTTCAAGAACATTAGTATTTGTAGACCGGAAAATGAATTGCTGACCTAATAGTTTGTAAGGAACCTTTAGTTGTCCAGATGCAAAGAATAAATTCTTGTTTTCCTGCTTTCGCACCTCAGAAGTTTCTAAGTCCACAATGATAGCTACTCTGACATCAGCATACAGCTGTGCTTCTTTCAAAATGTTCACGATTTGTGCACCAATCTACTCCCAAATCTTGATTTACTAAAATATCTAAGATTACAGCAATACAGAAAGCTAAAATGCTAAGGATGCATGTCAAAGCAAATTCCCACTGGAACACAAACAGCAACAGGCTTCTCTCTCAAAGCACTCCTCTCCAGCCATATAATATGGATCCAGATATTTGTTTTCTGTGACAGAATTTCTGTACTTCCCAAAGCAAGGACATGGAGGAATCAATGAGGTCTTACCAAGCTTCCAACATTTTTCATACTTTAAGCTCACTAATCAATCAGTTACACAGCTACAACTACTCTGCAGAAGTGCTGAGTTTCTTCTGAGCTGGTAAAGATGCTCTTTAACTGATAGTCAACAGTCATGAGGACAAAATAGTTTCCACTCTTCCCCTAAGAAATTTAAGCATAGTTTCCACAAAGGCAGCAGTAAAATCCCTCAAGTTGTTTTTGTGCATGGGTCAGTCTTAACCATGTTTGGTTTGTACAGTGCTAAATATGTTGCTGGTACTTAATAAATAGTAACCAGACTTCTCTTCTGCAATTTACATTTTCAATATAAACACAAATGCATATGTTCCCCACTTCGTTCAAATACAGTGACACTCACCTCTTCAATAGCAGCATCTTGCAACAAAGAACGAATGTCCAAGCGCATCATGTGACGTGGTGCAGTCTCCCAGTGATCAGACATCTAACAAGAAACATACAAAATAAAGCACTTCCTGCAACACATCCTACTGAAACACCCAAAGGGAAAATGGGCCCATCTTCAAAACAGAGGGGGATATATTCATTCTAAAAGAATATGAGATTTTGCCAGCATCAGTGGGCCTGAAAACCCAAAGAAATCTAACTTCAATAGCCCCTGTGATTCCACTTCTTTATACAGTTACCCTATTGATCTCCTTTAGCTTGCGTCCATGGATATTCCTCTTGGAACAAGTCTGGTTATCTGCACTCATCTCAGCTAAATATACCTAGAAAGAAAAAATCAGATTAAACACTATAAACTCATCAGGAAATTAATATGTTAGTATCTAAAGTAGTTTTCCCAGAGAGTAAGTGTACATATGTGTTGCATGTGCAGAAGATGTATACACTGATACATGAGTGGGCATTTAATACTGAACACCAACAGGACAGACAGGAGATTCCATTTGGTTTCATTTTCCTGAAGAGGGGCTTATTGCTTTAGAAGTACTAGTGAGTGAGAATGACTGCTGACACCATTACCTCAAAGCCCTTGGTTTTTGCTGCACTCCAGAACTGCTCAAAATGGCGCACTCTGTCATTGATGGCATCCAGGATAATGAAAGGGAAGAAGCCATCATCCAAGGTCTTTTTGAAAGTTTTAAACATGCTGGTGCGGTAGGTCTCTTCCATGTCAGCTTCATACTCATACTCCATCACCTGGGTCCAGGACAAAAGCAAGTCAGGAGAAAGCAGGAGTTCTAAGATAGCTGGAGTTCAATTCCTGATATCACAACCACTGGGCATATGGGTTGTGGGCACTGGGCAAACTTCCCTATACTTGTAGATTTAAAAAGAACTTGCCCCCATATTCTCTCTAATTTGGCCACACACAGAAAATGCCTTGCTCAGAAGAACATCACCGCACCAAAACAGCAGGTTCCAGCCCGAATTGTAACTACACTGTTATGTGCCTCCTTTAAAAATAAATCTTTCCCTCCTTTCTCAAGAAAAGATCTAAGTCAACAGAGACACAAACTGAGTATACCTTCTTTTTCACTTTCTTCCCTGAATCTGGGTCTCTCTCCTCTTTCTCCACTTCAGTGATGAAATAGTCATCCAGGCTGAGAACTCGGGGTGCAGGTCCTCCACACTCCACCTCTTTGTCCTGGGAAGGAAACAACCAAGGAATACAATTTCCAATCTACAATGTGGGCCCTCAGAATGCCCAGGGCACACCCCAGTGACATGATCCACATTCAGTAGGAGAAAGAAGACAACGTTTTACTATCTCCTGCAACTTAACCTTTCTTTTTATTTCAGTCAACCCAGCTGCCTTTCCCTCTAGTTCTGTAAGAGGGTACCCAACCATTTGAAGAAGTAGAACCTAAAGCAATTAGAGATAATTAAAGCAATTAGAGCAATTAGAGTTCCAGATCCAAAAATTTTTTCCAAGGGACTGACCTAATATGATCTCTCTTTGTGCATTGGACAAATAGAAAGGAAAGGCGAGAAGAAGTGTGCACGTAGAGGCATAGGTGTGGAGACATTCTGATGTTCTACAGTTAAGAGTCGGGCAACATATAGGAAGTGGCTATTTATCTACTTACCCGGATGAGCTTTGCTACATGTGTCTTTCCACTGCCAGGCAATCCTCTCATTATGATGACAATCTGATGTAAAGACAGCATAAGAGAAAGGTGACTTTTTGGGCTGCAGCTCTGAGCATGGAAAACAGCCTATCTACTAACCAAAGTGCTGTGTCTCACAACCCTGCATGACCCACGGATGCAGAATCACAAAACAGAGCCAGCACTATGACATGTTCGTTAACTGTTTTTATTGTGACCATTAAGAATCATAACCTCATCTTACAGCTGCTGAAGAATGGCCCTATAATGTAAGATTGAATAGAATTTGTTAAAATAAAGTTACTTGTATTAGCCTACCTTAACAATACAATCCTCTGCCCCATATGTACACTAACTTTTTCTTCCCCTCCCTCTACAGCATATGGCCTAGCCACCTCACCCACATACCACATAGTCAAGCGCTGCTCTCAGAAAGAATTCTGAAATACACAATATTGCCAATTAATAGGAATCCTATTCTTGCATTCCCAAGTCCAAGAGGTTTAAATCTCAGGTGCAATTCCACTTGATTATGTTGTGTTATTCTGTCTATTTATATCACCAGCAAAGCCTTCTTGGAAGTGAAGTTTCATAACTTTTTTCCCAATTCCTTTCCTGCAGTCTAAAGACTTGGTCTCTGAGAACACCATAATTAATAAGTTACATTTTATATGTTCAATCTGCTCCCCATTTTGGGATTCACAAATTATTCAATGTTTTTAGATGGGGCAGAGATTTACTTCAGAAACTCATACACTGCATCTGTGGGAAATGTATCAGAATATACGGCTTGTTGCCTTCAAAATAGATAGCAGCTCCATTCAACTCACCCTCTCTGGCCTGCTGTCCCGTCCTGGTGGCTTCAAAATATCATCCACATTCTTAGACTCTGGTTTCCTTTCTACCCGGGGGGCTGGGGGTGGCTGGCGGGGTATTGATGGAGCAGAAATAGGCATCCTCTCCTCTGGGTAATTTCTCCGATCACCTACAAATTTCAGCAATTGCATACAAGTGTTTTCTCAACTCACTGAAATCAGAAATCTAAGACTCCTTATCCTCAGCCCAGAGGATTCTAACAACCCACTGATTTCCAATACAGTTTGTTTAGCCTCAATTTAAGATCTGATTTGTAGAGGAAAAGACAAAGACAGTCCCATTTAACCAATGCCATAAAAACAGAAAATCTGGACTGAAAGAAATATGATCATATTTCCAAGAGGCAGAATGGTCTACTCAAAGAGCAAGACTGGAATACAAGATTGATAGTTCAAGTCTCAGCTTTACTAGTGACTTCCCTCTGTGGCCTTAGGAAAGTCCCTTAACCTCTTTGTAAACTGTAAAATGGGAATGATAATGACCTACATTCTAGGGGGGTTCTGAGAATTAATTAATGTTTATAAAATGCTTTGAATATGTAAATTCCCTATATAAATGCTAAGCATGATTATTCAGTCCATATAAACAAGGAAAATGGCCTGGTCTTTGTAATTTCTGTCATCAGCATATACTGGTCTATGATTATTTAATTCACAATTCAGCAAAACAGGGAAAAAAAGTCAGACCCAACAGGAATACCATGGGAAATTATTTTATTGGAATCCATACTACATAAGGGTGTGCTGAAGACCCAAAGCCTCCCAGGTATTTTTGATAGTTTTGTTCTGCCTCACTTCCACTGAGGTGCTCAAACACCGGTGTGCTGAGTTTATTACAAGTACCAAGATTGACAGTTCATCATTCTTATTACATGATATTGATCTGTGGGATTCTCACTCCCGAGATGTGGGGACTCTCATAACCCTTTCCTCCCTCTGACTTCTGAGAGCTGAAATCCAATCAGGTTAACCCATGGGGTCACAATTCCTGCATATGATCCTACAGGGTCTTGAAATATTCTTGAACTTTTAGTGTCAGGAGTCAGACTTTACAGAAGTCAACACCAAGTGAATCACAATTGCGGTCCTGAGCAATTCTGATCACAGACATCTGTGTAATTGATCGGCAAAGTATCTTACTGCTACTTTCTAGATCTCATCATCAGTGAGAGACAGATGATCACAAGAACAACACAGACACTGCCCTGATAAACGCCACTAACATTTATATTCTTAATGAAGTAATACAACTATCAAGCTCATCTCCTTGTAAACCTACCTTCCTGGCTCCATTTTTCCAATATTCTAGCATTACTTTGGGGCTGAGGAACTATACCTCCAAACATGGAAGGTCCATGATCATAGGTTGGGCGCTCAGGCTTTCGTTCATACGATGGTCTTTCAAAGCCCCCTCGCCTTGAGGAAGGATGGTCTTTCTCGTCACGGTAAGACTGAGTCCTTGAAGGCCCAGTTGGAGGTGCCCTGACAGAAGAAACAGCATTTTTTACAGCTCTATGATTTCTACTACAGAGCTCAGCACTGAATTCCCAATCAGTATATGAACATGCATCCCACAAACAAAGCTGACAGTCTGACAGCACCTAACAGAGCATCAATCATGTGCCAACTTGTCCTGCACTGCATACCTGTCCTCTCGAAGTTGACGTTTTTTCTCAAACCTCTCTCGATCATAGTCTCCAGAGCCTCGGTCTCTGTGCAGTTCCCGCTCCCTTTTGAAATCTCGGTAATCTGTGTTTGCATTGCCTTGACGCTCAAAGTAAGACTCACGATCTCTCTCTCTGTTGTAACGATCCCTCTGGCCTGGATGCTCTGAAAAAAGAAACCCCCAAAATCTAAACTATAAAGATGTCAACTGTTAAAAGAATCCCAAGGGAACAGAAGCAGCACAGGAATGATGTTATAGTTATGGGCATTGTAACCATGAGGTGTGGCCTCTGTCAGAGGTTGACGGTGGGAGAGAACCAAACCCCCCTCTGGGGAGCAGAGCCCATACAACTCCACCTGACTGGAAGCAGAAAGGCGGGGCAGGAAGTATAAAAGGCAGGCCTTCCCACTCAGTAAGGAGAAGGCGGCTGAGGGAGAAGGACGTCTTTCCCTTGGTACCAGTGCCTGGACAAGACTATTAGCCGTTAGCAGAGGCTGCCAGAGCTGCCAACCACCTGGGACCCTTAGGACCTGGAGGAGCTACCTGAGCCCGGTGAGCTGGAGGAGAACCCTGAGGACCTGGAGAAGCTACCCAAGCTGCCAGCCCCCTGCAAACCAGAGGAGACCCCAGGATCCTGCAACCTAGAGGAGCTGCCTTGCATGGATGGCTCTGAAGAGTTCCCAGACCTGCCATTGAGCAACAAGGCCAAGAGATTCTGCAACTTCTCTCAGGCAGAGTATCCCGAGGACACAGGGGATGACTCGAGGGACCAGGTACTCTAGGGAAAGGGGGGGAAGGAAGAAGCCCAGGGGAGCCAGACATCCATCTGGCTGCGCTATGGCTTGTAGCCGAGTCAGCATGTTTTGGCTGGAGTTCTGTTGACCCAGTGATGGGACAACTTGTCACTGCCAAGGCCCTGGGCTGGGACGCAGTGGAGTTGGGTGGGTCTGCATCCCCCTTCCTATCCCGACTTAGGGGTGATCGCCTGCTAAAGACCAGAGCCATTTTCCTGCTGCCTGCCCTGCCCTGCCCAAGGGCTTTGGGACTGCTTGCTCACCCTTCTGGGGGACTAGAGATTGCCTCCCTTCTGTCTGGCCCGCCCTTGCTAAGGGCTGGGGCTCAGAACTGCTTGCTCACTCTACAGAGGGCTAGAGACTTCCCTGTTTGCTTGGTTCGTCCTGCCTAAAGGCTAGGGCCTGGAATGGTCTGCATGCCCTGCTGAAGGCTAGAGACTACTTCCCCAGCTGCTTGGCCCACCCTGCCTAAGGACTGGGGCCTGGAACTGGGACTCACCCTACTAACGGCTAGAGACTGACCCCTTTTGTTAGGGCTCCACACAGGGCACAGGCACCGGGAGATGTGGCCTCCGTGGGAGATTGATGGCAAGGGAGGGCCGCCGGCCCGCCCACAACAGGGGACCTTTACAGGCATCTAAAAGAAGAAAGCAGTACACAATCTCCAACATGGAACAGAAGTCTAGTGGTCTCAGCTATCCACGTGATGTCTGCCTACTTTTCTCAAAGGATATCAGAGTTAGCTAAGCAGTGCCCACCTTTTGGAAATGGTTGCCTCTCAGACAGAGGTTCTGGACGCAAAGTTATTCTCTCCCCATAGGGAATTTGTTCAACTTTACTGGTGGTTATATCTGGTAAAGAAAATTGCCAAGAAAATAATTAAGGATGTTGTCTCAAACCGCATCCTTCATCTATCTCCTTTCCTCTCCAATTAAAAGCAATGACACAGTGGCATTCAAAGTGATCAGAAGGTAACAAGGTGTAAGTATAAAATATAATGACCTGCTGTATAAGGAATGTTTGCCCTAAATTAATGTTAACTGAATACTACACAGAGCAACAAACTACTCACACAAATAAAAGTTAATGTATTTTTCCCCATATATATAATTTTTCATTAATTCCATTAAAGGTACAGAAATTAGCTAGCTAAACTTCTCAGGAGAGTGGAACAAACAGAAAGACACTCCCTAGCAATGCTACAGTTAAGCTGATGTCTACATTTCTGTTTCTAGGTGTATCCCATTGAAGGCCAATGGTGAAACAAACAGCACTGCAGTGAAGGCCTCTTACTACTGTTTTATTATTGCAGTGGTATTTGACTCTGGCAGAGAAATGCAGTGCATCAAAACAATGGGTTCCTAGGAGAGTTTAAATGTTAATGGCTCAAATTCAACAAAAAAAAATCTAATCTCAGAAGTGCATATTTTCAAATTGTTAATTAAAAATACTTTGACCTTGCCGGTTGAAGTAACATGGATGTAAAGCATTTCAAAGTTTAAATAGGCAGAGTCTTTATAGCGTTTGCGTAATTCACTGCAGCTGCAATTTTAAAGAAGTTATATTTTTCTAAAAATCTAGTTGTTTCCAGGCTGAAAGTTTGGTCAGTGGAAGTAAATAACCATATATTCTACTGAAAATCATTGAAACATTTTTTTTTACTACAGTTGAATTTAGAGGAAGGGGAAGTTTAAGTGTCAAAAGTTAAAATGTGTTGTACACTCTGCAAGCCAATGGATAGAAAGGAGGGAGTGATTAAAACAGAACAGCTGCTGTGGGATTAATACCACACATACATCCTCTTCCTTTGCCAGAGATTATATCTGGCTGAAGAGTCTAGGGACAGCAGAACAAACTGGAATGTTACAGCTGTGGAAAAGTCTAAAACGTAAGCAAGCAGGCATATACTTGGACTGCAGGAAGTAGTTGGTCAGGGCACAGACAAGGGAAGCTTAGGGGGTTTCTTTAAATAGCCCAGCTTTTTTATCTACTGTAGAAGCTAACCTGTCTGTTGCTGGCTGTTTTATAGACTAACAAAAAAACTCATAAAACTATAAACTTTTTAAAAAGTAGCTAAAAAGCACCTGTTTTAAAACTCAACTGGTGGGTTATTTTCCCAAGACAATATATTTCCTTCATTAAGGAGGAGTTTATGTAGTACAAACACTGTATGGAAAGAGAATATGGGCATGTCTACATGATAATTAGACACCTGTGACTGGTCTGTGGCAGTTGACTCAGGTTCTTGGAGCTTGGGCTAACAAGCAGTTTAATTCTGGACTTGGCTGCATGTCAAGCTCTGGGACCCTCCCACCTTGCAGGGTCCTCAAGACAGTGTTCCAGCCTAAGCCCAAACATCTACACCATAATTAAACCTTAGCCTGAGTCAACTGCCACAGGCCAGCTGCGGGTTTTTTAATTGCAGTATAGCCATACCCTATGTTTGTCACAGAGATACTGGCATTTGGACAACAGTAACTTAAGTAACCAGTTTAGATTCCTAACAAACTAAGTCAGCTTTCAAACAATTTTTAATCAAATATTCAAATCAGGGCAATTCTGGCAAGTTGCAGAGACAAGAAAGCTAGCTAGACAACACCACTCATTTAAAAAGTAACTGCATTCTAACAGAATTTCTTTTAAAAGTAGAGGAAAACCATGGGAAATGCACTCTCACTAAAAGCTTCGTATTAAATTTTAGCCTTGGGAAATTCATTATTAAATCTGAATTCCATCCATCAGTCTGTCAGTTGCCTATCTAGGTTGTAAACTCCTGAGGGGAAGGAATTTGTCCTCATACTTGTCTGCAGAGCGCTTCATAGACTTTGGGCAATACACAGAAAAATAATAAAACAACAGTAACATTAGATATTCTACTTTAACTTGCCATGCTGCCCTGTGGATTGCAGGGGTTCAAAGAGTGGGCCATTTTATTACTGGTAATCTAACATTCAGATAAAAAGGTTTAATGTATACTATCAATATTGCAATGTTTAGGATATATTGTTTTGTGATTCTGTCACATGGGCTAGTGTTGATTAGAACTAGAAATGTCAATAACCAATTTAATTCATGTGAAGAACCACAACACCACAGCGTGGAAGGAAAAAGTGAACTCATGAGCACAGCTTAATTATTTAAATGAGGAGAACAATCATATAGAACCAACTTTCAATATCACTGCAACTGAGGTATTTGGCACTACATACTGATGTTCTGAGCTTACATGGTGATTGTGGTAAGATTCTGATCATACCTTGTGGGGTAAATATCACTCAGAACACGTCCCTTTAGAAAGAAAAAGTTTTGTTTGAGTGACCCTGTACTAGAGGCAAAATTATTTTTTCCACTACTCACCCCGCCCATGGCCATAGTCCACAGTCTGTTGAATTATAGGTGGTTTAGAAATTGGTGCTGGTGCAGCTGATGGAATGGAAGCATGAAGTGGAGGAGGTATTTTCACAGAAGATGACCCTGGAGGTGGCAGCCCGGGTTCTGATTTACATAATTCATACTTCAGACTTGCTCCTTTATCTTCATTGGTATCCCAGAGTCCATGAAAAGAATCCTCATCCCAACGTTCATGTTTCACAGTACCAGACGTTGGCTTTAAAGCTGGAGCCTGACTTGAGGTTGTAGCTGCAGCAGAAATTGGAGCAACTGGCCTCGTGACCTGGGCAGCCGGCCTCGTCACTGGGGCAGATTGCCTTGTGACTGGGGTGGGCTGCCTGAACAACACTGGTGGCTTTATAATAACAGCAGGAGAAGGTTTGATAGGTTGGGATTCTATTGATGTCTCAGGTGGCAGTTGAGAAGATGCCTAGACACAGAAAACATTTACAGTAAGGATCTGTAAGCAGCTTCCCTCACCTCCTGTGAAGCCAGCAAACAAAGCCCTCTGAATGTAACTCCCAGCTAGAGCCTTGCAACCTGACCCAAACACAACAGAACCCAACTACAAGTGTCAGGTTTGGATCAGGTCAGCTCTGATCACCTTCTCTTGCCTGTGGGATTGGCACCACAGCAGCAGATGCATGCCATGCTCCTGTCAGGCACTGCCACCTTGCTGCACTGGGGAGTAAGTGTGCTGACAAGTCGCAGTGCCTCTCACTCCCCAGTGCACACAGTGCAGTGAGGCAGGTATAGCTGGCAGGAATGGAGTATGCAGTCACTGCCACATCAACCCCATGTACAGGAGCTGGCCAGAGATTGATCCCGTGCACTGGGTGTTGGGATTGAGAAGCCCCTGCTAGATGAGCTCCCCAGGACAAGCCAGCAGTGGTGGCAGTGCAGTTTCAGTTTCCTCACCAACAGCCCTGTGGTTCTCAAACTGGGGGTCACGACCCCTCAGGGGATCGTGAAGTTATGATGTGGAGGTTGTGAGCCACCCAGCTTTGAAGGCAGCGCTGCCACCAGCAGCAGCACAGAAATAAGGGTGGCAATGGGGTGCTAAGTCTGCTGAGAAAAGTGATACTGACAAATTTCTTTGCATCCCAAGTATTAAACAGTAACTTTTAAAAAAATAACTTTTCTGCTTATAACAATAATTTGATAAAATGTATTTTAGTCCTAATTTAAAAGCAGTGAGAAAAGGTATATTCATTTTAAACTACAGGGTTATAAATTTAGCATTAAAATAGTATTAAATATTAAAATATGTATTTTTAATTTATGAGGGGAGGGGGGTTGCAATCAGAGGCTTGCTGTGTGAAAGGAGTCACCAATATAAAAAGTTTGAGAACCACTGCATTAGCATTTTCAGGTTCCCTCACAGGAGGGCACAACTGCACACTGATATCCCAAGAGGAATGGCCATTCTTCATTGGTTGGTGTATGCTCACTACTTGAAACCTCTAAAACCATTAAGTCAAACATGAATAAAGGCTTACTGTAACTGTTCTCTCATTCAAAATGACCTTAACAAATTAAGCTCTCTCTTTTTATCCAAAGTACCTTCCAGGCTGATTCTCTCAGCTAAGTTTCATTGTTCTATATATATGTGAAGAATTGCCACTAAATAGCAGCAGGTCTAAAACTGCATCTATACTAGGAAATGTACCCATTGCTGACAAAAGGTGTAGCTGAATCAGTGCTGAAAATGATTTAACTGCAACTATACACAGGACTAAACAATGTTCTGTACTATTTCACAAACCATTACAGAGAACTACTCAGAAAAACCTGTGATTATGGTTTGGCTAGTCTATACTTGCAGTTAAACTGTTTTCAGCAACATTCTTTGCCAGCAATTAGTAAACTTCCTAGTATAAGCAAAGCTTCCAAAGTACGAACAGTTACCTCTCTAGCTCTTGTGAACATCCACCCTTTGTACAGCTATTGCCAGCTTCTTGACAACTCCCAACAAAAATCCACCCTCTCCAGAGTTAACACCAGATCTTTGGCTCACCCTAGAGAAAACTTGCTTATTCTTGAGCTAACTTCAACCTCTTGGCTACTCTACGTTACATGGAAAATATGCTCTTTTAATCACCACACCATAGTCTGACCACCCCACTTCCATAACAGATACAATACTAAATATGGCAAACAAAAAGAAACACTGTAACTTTATTTAAAACTTTGTAACAAAAACAAATGAATAGCAAAGCTCTATTCCTTGGTTGCTGCTTTCACCTGATAATGTTTCACTAGAACTCTTCAATTCAAAGTCATTCCCCGCAAGGATTTTCTTCTTTTATATTTTAATTAAAAACCTGTTGCCAGATTTTCAAAAGTAGGTGAGTGCTATTGAGAAATTTGCCTTTATGTTAATCTTTGGAGTAAAATTGTAATGCTTTTCTTAATATATAAATATTTTAAAACCTAAAGAATAAAATGCTGCCTTGCAATACACATGTGCAATGACCCAATCACACTGTACCATATAAGTGGTATGATTTTATCAAAGGGCAGAATTTGGCTTTTTTTGTACTTGCATCTTAAACCAGATACACCACACTTTAAAAGTTTGAGGTCAGTTTAACAAATAAAGACAGCCATAAAGCAATCTGATGTGTCTCAATCAGTTATAAAACTGAATGAGCTGAAAATAGATAATATGGTAAATATATTGCATCTAAGTCAAAAAAACAACTTGCAAGTAACATCGCTTTTGCCTACTAGGTGAACAAATCTCATTAACACCACTCTTGCCATCCTGACACAAAATGTGAGATGGTGATGGAACAGCAAGTTCCTCACTGCATATGGGATACCGGCTACCTCAGAAGACAGTAAAGAGCAAGGTGCTGAGGTTCCCCCAGAACTCAGTTCAACTCCACTTTCGTCACGCAGGTTCCTTTATTTGGCATATAGCAAAGCTATGCTGAGCTGACCAGACTCAAGCGTAGAGGATGGGTATAATGCATACCACAAAACCAAAGTTACACAGGAAACCTCTTCCTTTATGTACATTTACACATTACATTTGCTATATATTGCATTACAGGTATTGGGATTGGCTTGGTTACTTTGTAGGAATCAATCCCTGTACTGCATGCTCTGTCCAAGCACTCTCCATGTACTAGTTACTCTTTACTTCATCTTTATGTTCCTCACTTATCTTATTCATTGTTGTTTTGTCCATTGTAAATGGTTCCCTGGGTGCTCCCTTTTACCTTAGCTAGTACAGACATTCTGTTTCCAGCCTACTGGTCCATTTACCTACCTAATCCTGTCTCTCAAGAAATGAAGCTTCCCCCCATGTCCAGTTACTCATGTCAAGCCAGGCTTACACAAGGAAAGCACAGTTTGTGGACATTCAAGAAAAAAGTGACTTTTCTAGCTTCCTAAAGCCTGTGCAATGGATTGCTGAAACACACAGAAGTAGATTTGCTTCAACATATGGAAAACAGACAACCTAAAAGAAAATGGACCTGAGGATTTCATGCTTTTCTGCCAATTCATGTCTAATACCTATTTACCTACTTCACAGAGGTGCTATAGCATTTGGTCATGTTTGTAAAGTGATTTAAACATGAAAAGCAGTATATTATTATATCCATGATACATCGGGTGCTTTCCAAAACAAAAAGGAGGACACAGTCCCTGACCTCAAAGCTAGAAATTTATATGGTGCTCGCACACTGGGAGAAGTATGTTATGTTCCCCCACTGGTCTGTGAGAAGCATGTCATGAGACACATTACTCTTGCCCCAAACACAGCAGTGGAATCTTACTGGCTTGTGTTTCAATGAACTGCAAGCTCAAGTTTTTTTTCCATATGGGTCTGTAGGTTATCCAAGTACCATTTTATGAGGTTTGGCTAAGCGCATAGTATTATTTTATGAATTACCTACCTCAGTTTGCTTAGCTTCCCTCTCAGAAGCCAGGAAATAAAGTCCATGCTATTTTAGCTAGATTAGATTTGAACTAATGTACACATCCAGGTTAATTATCACCAGCATTTCATTCCTTTAGCACAGATTTCATTTACCTGAAAGGCACGTGGCCTTGTAGTTGTGGTTTGTGATCTAGAAGACTCCTGTGATGGCAGTTCAGGCAGCTGAGGATCAGGCACAAACTCTTTCAACTTCTGCAGCTGTTCTTTTTGTTCCCTGCACATCGATCACAAAGATGTATTACCATTCTGCAGCATAAATGCTCTGTTAAAAAATTAAGGGAACCAGTCTTCCACCAACAAAATATATTGCAGTAGTATTATGAACCAATACTCGCTACAGAGTTTATGGCTGGGCTAAGCTATGACACAAGCAGCTGATAGCACCCCAACAGTCAGCATATTGGGAGAGACCTAACTTAGACTGTAAGCTTTTTGAGGCAGGGACCATATTTTGTTGTGTGTTTGTAGGGTGCCTAGTACAATGGGATCCTGGTTCATGATTGAGACTCCTAAGTGCCACCTCAATACAAACGATAGCAGCAGCAGCTGAGAGCTCCCCCTAACATCCAGTGTTCCTAACACCTGGCTTTGGAAAAAAGCATTGGCGAGCAAATCCAGGTCAACACGCAACTCACACGGGGCTTGTCAGATGCACAGAGAACTGATCTAATTGAACATATTACACCTGATGCTGAGAGACACTATCTTTACATTTCTACTATTTCTTCTGCCACAGCATCATCATCAGGAGTCTTACCAATTTCAAGCCACTTCCACTTCTGCTTAGGATCTGCTCTTTCTGAAGTACGCAATGAGAAGAGCCAGTGTAAGGTGCAAAACACAGCTCTAAATATGGTTTGATATAAAAGGGTGTCTTCCGCAGCATTAACTTTAAAACTGAAGAAAACAGTCAACAGAATTTTCTTTAATTGCACTTTTTCTTTAGTGTTTTAGAGAGAATCTGTTTTCACATATGAAGCCTTCTTGTTTCAGCGTATCGGTTTATTAGGCCTTAAACATCATTCTCTAAAACACAAGTGACAAAGTCCCTGACAATCTGGTGTTTTAAATCACTCCCCATGACAGATTAAATTCTTCATATTCATAACTTGCATTCTCTTTTTGAAAATTCCGTTTCTAGCATTTCTGGTTGCAATTAAAACCTTCCACGTGGGAAGAAAAGCTGTACTATCTTAATGAGTCTAAAAACAAAACAGCTTTGAGAGAGATGGAAAATGTCTCCATTCATGTTCATGTGTTTTTAACCGAAACACAAGGATGACAAACGAGAATAGTAACTGTTTTAACTGTTCATCATTTTAGCATTAAATCCAGCTTGTGTGATTACCAAACTAATGGGTGCAGTGGTAGATACAGGAAAGTGGGGGTCATCCCATTCCCTGGACTTTACTAAACACTCTTCCTTCATTGATTTTCCTGTTCACTCTGGAAGGTGAACCATATGACACACTGTTCTTGGTTCTATTCCTCTTCTTTCTATGCTCTTTCCCAGAAGACTTCATTTGTTTATATTCCAACTTATAAATTTCTCTCTTACTTTTTTGATGTTCCTTCCTATAAATGTGCGTGATGCAACCATACTCACAGTATTTGTGCACCAAATTACACAAAGCGACATATGGTCAGAAGTCCAAGCTTTTTCCCTCTTTGTATCACACCATTAGTGCACCTCAGAATGTTTCCAGTGTTAAGTTGTTGTGGAAAAGGGTTTGGAGGAATATTTTGCTGTTTACTGTTGCTGGGCCATTCTTCAGGATTCTTGTGATAATGATGTAGCAGAAATTGTTTACATTTCATTATGCAGATAGTAAAATCAAGCATCAACCGCATTATGGAGCTGTGGGTTTACTACTGAGAATGTTTGACTTTCTAGCCTCACTCTGGGCACTGAGAGTTCCATAGTACATGATGAACACAGCTTTTGCTATGGGCTGCAAGGAAAGGGGCAATCTCTGAGTCATTGGTTGGTTGGGCCCTGGTTTATTAAAATTACATTTGGATTCAGATGTGGACAGAGAACCACTGCAGTGAGCAGAGAACTGAAGTGACAAACTGTCATCAGGTTGAGTGGCCTAGCAAGTAGACCAGTACATTTTGAACCAGCAGTTGAGGGGTTTTTTGCCTTCTCACTTCCAATCCCAGGTACAGCATGTTGGAATAGTTGAGTTTGCAGTGATTGCCACTTGGACCACCGTGGACAGGTCCACATCTAAGAAGGCAGGCTCCTGACTAGACAAGGATATAAAAAAAGCTATTTTGCTGTTGTCACCATCTAGGCATTTTCAGACAGTGAGGAGTCCAGTAGCATCCTAAGACTACATATCACTGTAACAACTGAAAGATAGACATTTTCAGTTATTTACTAAGTGCCAGCAATGTACTGAGCACTGTACAAGAAACAGAAGAATAGATTTTCTCTCTCATAAGCATCTTCAAATGTTGAGGACCAAGCTACAATTTTGGCAAGTTCTTCAAAGCATTTTATTCTTCCCAATAATATCACCTCTGTCTTTCCCAGGTTTTGTTTTAGTAAGCTGTTTTTCATCCAGCACCTGTGTTCTCTCAGGTACTGAGATATCTGGATGATGGAAGCATCTACAGAAGAAGATTTGCAGCTAGCTGATATCGGCATATTGCTGGCATTGGGTTCATAGTATCTCAAATCTTCCCTAGAATTGTAACAATTTAATATAGAATAGTAACGTTGAATAGGACAAACAATATTAAACCCCAGAGAGCAAAATTAAACCCTGAGAGTCCTCCCGTGAAATCTCTCTAGGAAGTGCAATAGCCCATCATGACAGGACAGGAATGAGGGAAGTCAATTTAATGCAAATCTGCTCATCTCATCAGGTAACTCAAATTCACAGTCCATTCTAATCATTTTCACGGCCATAAAATTTGAAAATTGGTCAATTTCACTATTTCAGATGTTTTCATCTGAAATTTCAAGGTATTGTAAGCATGGGGGTCCTGATCCAAAATGGGTTAGGAGGGTGGGGGACTCACAAATCCGTTGTGAGGAGGTCGCAAAACTGTTGTACGGGGTTGGCAGGATTGCCACCCTTACTTCTGCGCTGCCTTCAGAGCCCAGAGCTCTGAAGGCAGCAGGGAGGTGAGTCTGATCTCCCCTGTCCTTCTGGGAGCATCTCGGCCCAACAGGGACTAGCAGCTAAGGGCCACCAGCTGGGACATTCCCAGCAGCATGTGGGAGATCAGACCCACCTCCAGTACCTCCCTCTGCTGCAGGAAGCTCCGGGACTGGATTGAAGCATTGTTGAAAAGCCATCTCCAGCAGCATTTGACCTCTGCTAATGCCTTCTCTGACAGATTTTAGACTAGCATGTGGAACAGAAACAGCACTGGTCGCACTGATGGAAAATCTCCTCTTATCCAAAGACAATTGGCACACATACATTCTGATGTTAGATCTGTCTGCAGCCTTGACCAGCACCCTTTAATTAAGAGGTGCTGATGGCTCATCTGTACGGCCTTACCAATTTCATGGCCAGGAAAAACACATCATGGATCACGAAATTGGCCCTTCCCTGTGAAATCTGATCTACCCCATCCTGCTGGGAGCGCCGCAGCCGAGGGTTCCTAGTTGCTAGTCCTGGCTGAGCTGAGGAGCTCCCAGCAGCACAGGGCATATCAGACCTACCTCCAGTATCTCCCCCTGCTGAAGGAAGCTCTAGAGATGGACAGCAGCCAGAGGAGGTTTCTGATCTCCCCCATGCTGCTGGGAGTGCCAAGCAGTAATTCTGAAAAGGACTTAAGGAAAAGAACTATAGATAATCTACTGAACATGAGCTCCCAGTGTGATGCTGTGGCAAAAAAGGCTAATCCAACCCTTGGACACATAAACAGGGGAATGTTAAACTCAGAGAGAGGTGATATCAACTTCATAGTCAGGACAGGTCAGAGCTCACTACTGGAAAACTATCAAATACTGGTGTCTGAACTTCAAAGATGATTGTGAAAAATTGGAGAGGGTTCGGAAAAGAGCTACAAAAAATTAATTTGAGGTCCAGGGAATATCCCTTACATTGAGAGATTTAAGAGCACAATCTATTTTGGTGATCAAAAACAAAGTTAAGAGATATTAGATCAGAGCCATTAAGTATCTATACTGGGAATAAACATGAGACTTTATGGAGCTCTTTGATCAAGCAAAGGCATAACAAGTTGCAATAATTGGAAGTTGAAGTTAGATAAATTCACATTGGAAACAAGACAACTTTTAAATAGTGAAACACTGGAACAGATTACCAAGGGAAATGGTTAGTTCATCATCATTTGGAGTCTTTAAATCAAGACTGGCTAAAAGCCAAAGGGACTTAGGTGCCTAACTCACTTGGCCACTTTTGAAAATGTCAACATAGATGTCTTTCTAATAGATAAGACCAATAACTTGTTGAATTAGATTCTGATAGTGTTCACTTATATAGTAGGATAAAGATTCCCTCTACTGTAGGGATTACTGGGTGAAATTCTATGATCTGTGTTGCACAGCTATGACTAGATAAAATCAATGAATGACTATTCAGGTCATTACCCAGAACAGTTTCTTTGGATGAAATTTTTCATCTGCTGTTGTGTAGAAAGATTTATTGGCTTCTCTAATGTCGGCAGCATTAGATTGCAGGAATTCCTTGCTCAGCAGTCACGCAGAATCATCTTTCATTTTGTGCCACTGGCAGTCTAGTTGGTCAACTATAAACCATATCTATCTATTAGGGTACTGAGGAGAAAGTAAATGTTTTAAAAGCTAGAACGTCAAAGGTATTGGACAACAGGTGGTTATGGAGACCATAAGCACCCTGATTCTATGGTTGGGTAAAATTTGCTAATAGAATGTTTTGGAACCTTGATGAGGTCATGATTCTTCAAGGGCAGATCAGCAGAGTCAATTCGTCTGCCTGGTAAGAGAGAATCCCAGTCCCTCTCTGGAGAAGGAGATTGTCTGACCAGGAAGTTGCTGACCAGGACTATGTTCCCTATGTCTATCCTACAACCTAGACCAAAGATCAGGTCTAGTATGTGTGTGGAGATCAGATGAGAGAAACTCATAATAAGGTGAATATAAGATCTTGGTTCTAGGTGCTGAAGATGTTATTTATGTGGATACTGAAATCTCCCAGATCAAGACGTCACAGAGACTCCACTCCACTACAAGGCTGGTTAGCAAACCTGTTAGGTCTAATAAGAAGCCAGGGCTGTGAGGCAGTTTATAAAGCAAGAGTACTGCCATTCTGACTCTCAAGACTAAATGGCCATATTTGACAGGTATAATTTTTGGGGCATGCCTCTTGCTCGCCTGTACATTTCTGAACATCTAATTGCTTAATGTTATCCAGGATGCCTGAGTCTCAACACAAACTGAATAAGGCAAAAGAAGTTAAAAGATTTTTGTCCTCATCTTTACAGATCTCCACAACCTTCTCCTGCCTACATCCTAGGTATTTGCAATGTCCTCATCCTTATAGTATCTGGGCTTAATTAAAATATAGTGAAGACTGAAAAAGACTAAAGGAAAATTAAGATAGTAGTATCTTGGGATTTGCACAGAATAAGAGACCCATATGCTTCAAGCCAAACATTTATCATATATAGGGATGACAAAGGAAATTAGTGCTCTCCACACAGTACTGTACAATTGGATGGTCTTAAAAGATGAGCCAAACCACGGGCATCTCTTTGAAGCATCATGTTTTGGCAACTGCAAGAGGCAGAATGCCAGAAGGAATACACTAATTGTCTAAACTGATAAAGCAAATCCTGTGACCCTACATGACAGTACTTAATACAATTCTATGGATTATTTCAGATAAATTAGCAATTTTTTTCCTTAAAGAAATTACAAGATTACCCAACTCACCGAAGCATTTTCAGCTCCTGGGCAGCTTTCAGGATTATTTCATGCTGCCTTTGACTAAGGACCATTACCCCACCAAGTGACTGTTCGTGGTCCAGATTAGGCTCTGCTCCCAGCAGGTCAGATGAACGTGGTGGTGGAAGGGGTAAATCAAGCTGATCCTCCAAGGGTCGTCGTCTGTCTACTTCATCTGGATACCATCTATCCGACAACCGTTCCCTCTCCCAGTCAGTCCTTTCAGGAAGGTAATCTCGTTTCTCCCTCGATGTATCACGCCTCTCTGGATACTCTCGGATCCTCAACTCCCCCCTGTCTCGGACGTCTCTGTCATAGAAATCCCTGTCTCTCTCCTCCCTCCACCGGTCCTCACGGTACCTGTCCAGAGGTGGAAGAGGAGGAATGTCCAGGTCACGACTAAGTGTATCTCTTGAATCCAGGGGTCTCAAGTAATCTCTGTCCCATTCTCTATCTAATTCTCGATCATAAATATCCAAGGGTCTTCCAATCCTGTCCAGATCTCTGTCCAACTCCCTCTCCCTTGGGCTTTCCCAATCATCCCACCAAGTGTCTCGTCTGTCAAGATCAGAAGACAAAGGAGGTAGAGGAGGAAGAGGCGATAGTGGAGGCAATGAAAGACGGTGTGGTAACCTGTCATCTCTATCATATGGATCCAGGGGATCATCCCTAAAATCTGGGTCACGTTCTCTCCAATATTGATCTCTTTCCCAATCATCCAATAGTTCGTGTTCTAGGGGGGCATCTCGGCAATCTAAGGGATGCTCCTCTTGCATTCTCTCCTCTTCATGACTCCAGTGACCCCTCGGTGGTTCCTCTCGATGATACAGAGATAATTTCTCCGAGCTGTCGCCTAGGCGGATTGGTTTATCAACATTCCCGGTTTCAGACCTGCCCACCTCTCTCTCCCAGCTACCTGCCCGCCTGACAGGACCCCTCTCCCGACTTCCTGGCCTCCTGACAGGACCTGTCTCCCGGCTTCCAGCCAGTCTGACAGGACCCCTCTCTCGGCTTCCTGCCCGCCTGACAGGGCCCCTCTCCCAGCTCCCTGACTGTCCCCTATCCCTGCTATCAGCTGGTTCCTCATTTCGGCTAGACAACACCCTCTCCCGGCTGCCTGACCGCCCAACTGGCCCCATCTCCCAACTGCCTGACTGCCCATCTGGCATCCTTTCCCTGCTACCTGACCAGCTATCTTGAAGATTCTCCCGGCTGCTTGCTCTCTGGACCATCCCCCGGCCTCGGGGGACTGCCTGTCTGGGCAATCCTCCGCCTCTATTTGCTAGCCCCCGGCCTCGGCCATCCTCCACTCTGCCCAGCCCCCGGCCTCG